>JABWTJ010000085.1:2074469-2365659 GCA_016801875.1 Solanum sitiens | reverse complement strand
TCGAGGCGCCTTGTCCCAAGCCTCCCCTCCCCCTCCCCGGGACCTCAAGGCGTTGTGCCTTGTGGCCCCCCGCCTCGCCCTTTAAAAAGTCTACATTAAAAGAATATGGATGCATAATAGGAAAAGATAAATTTGGACTTTAGATACACGAGAAAATAAATCAACCTAGAGATCAAATATAATGAAACAAGGTTGTAAAGGATCCAAAGTCATGGTGATACACAAATATTAGTTCAAAAAGAAATTCAAAAAAACACAAAGAAGGAGAGAAAGAGAACACCTACTGCAAACCACTTTCATTGTTCCGAACCCGCTATTTGAAGCTACAAAGAGGTCAAACTCTTGTAAAATTTGTGAATCCATAATAGATATACAACAGTTGAACACAAATAGAACTGCAGATATTCAGAGAGATGAGTTCTTGAGAAAAAAAAAGAAATCAGAGTCGAAGAAAACAAGCTCTCTCAGTCCACTTTTAGGTCCTTTCCCTACGTCATCATCTCTGTGTTACTCGAAGAAAACCAAGTTGTTGTAACGTTGTTTAGTAGTAGTAGTTACCTTACAGTGGGTACAAAGATTGACCCCTGTGAAATACCAAATAAGATTGATTACATGTCATAACAAAGGTAAAAGTATTAGTACCCAAGTTCATCTTGATTTTTGCATCAAGACTGCAATTGTGGAAGCTAATCAATGCTATAGGCACATCTTTGCTGCATTCTTCACTGCAATAATGAAAGAAAAAACTCAATATACATCACAAAACTCAGAAGAAAAGAGAAACTCCTTAGTGGTTTTCATTCAAATATTATACATAATGAACATTGAACCACAACAACACAGCATAGAATCTTTCACCAATTTTGTAACCTTTAGCCTTCAGCTAATAAGCATTTACCCAAAAACTGTATATATCCATCCACCTACTCCAATATTTAATTATGTTCTTGGTTTCCCACTTAATGTGCAGTGATGAAATTGGAGCTCTAACAAAATCTAAATCACACACTACAATACTCATTAAGGGGTGGCATGCTCAAGAAACAAAATCTAGTTAATGATAAAGCAAACACAACACTTTCTCACCCTGCAAATGGGAAGTAAATAGCAACCCAGTTCATGAGTAAATCACACATTTTGGAACCTTCAATGATTTAAAGAACCCCACTAGCTTCCAATTTCATTCAAATATTATACATAATGAACATTGAACCACAACAACACAGCATAGAATCTTTCACCAATTTTGTAACCTTTAGCCTTCAGCTAATAAGCATTTACCCAAAAACTGTATATATCCATCCACCTACTCCAATATTTAATTATGTTCTTGGTTTCCCACTTAATGTGCAGTGATGAAATTGAAGCTCTAACAAAATCTAAATCACACACTACAATACTCATTAAGGGGTGGCATGCTCAAGAAACAAAATCTAGTTAATGATAAAGCAAACACAACACTTTCTCACCCTGCAAATGGGAAGTAAATAGCAACCCAGTTCATGAGTAAATCACACATTTTGGAACCTTCAATGATTTAAAGAACCCCACTAGCTTCAATTTACTTTTTCACCAGTAAATCACACATCTAACTCTATTAATCAGCAAAAAAAAAAGGGAAGATAAAAGCTACTCAATGCATGAATCTGCAAATGTAACCTTCAATTGACATTTTTTACCAGGAAAAAATACATATCTAGCTCTATTTGCTCCAACATTTACATACACTTCAACACTATACTCTATTCATCACCACACACCCCAAACAGGAAGATAACAGCAGCCCAGATCATGAATCTGTAAATGCTACCTTCAACAACCCAAACACACCAACTACCTTCAATAACTTTTTCACCACAAAATCAGATATAAAACCCAAATAAGCAGAAAAAACACCAACCCAGTTCATGAATTTGCAAATGTAACCTTAAACAACTCAAACACCAACCCAGTTCATGGTCCAAAGTCATGGATGATACACAAATATTAGTTCAACCGAAATTCAAAAGAACACAAACAAGGAGAGAGAGAGAACTGACTGAGATTGCGAACAGTGGCATTGACTAAAATTCCCCATTGAACCTGGTCATCAACCTACTGCAAACCACTTTCATTGTTCGTAACCGGCTATTTGAAGCTACAAAGAGGTCAAACTCTTGTAAAATTTGTGAATCCATAATAGATATATACAACAGTTGAACACAAACAGAATTGCAGATATTCAGAGAGATGAGTTCTTGATAAAAAAAACATCAGAATGCATAAACAAATATTCAAGCTTCGTCTCATCTGGCAAGTAAGCACTCCAACTTTGAGAGTGGCACATCTAGACATCTCAACTTGGTCTCAATTGACAACTAAATACTCCCAACTCTTGGTTCTAGGTTGCTCATTACTTTTTTGGCATTCTTTCCATGAACATTCTTGTTGAACCTTAGATGCTACATCATACTGTTTCTTTCCACGGTCGAAGAAAACAAGCTCTCTCAGTCCACTTTTAGGTCCTTTTCCTACGTCATCATCTCTCTGCTACTCGAAGAAAACCAAGTTGTTGTAACATTGCTTAGTAGTTACCTTACAGTGGTTTGAAAAACTCTATTGTGTGATGTGCAGGCGGATTGTGATCGAGTTACTGGTGATCTACTTCCAAAGGAATCACTGCAAAGAGGTACGAATAATCTCTTAACCAGGAAGAGGCAGGGGAGGGCTTGGATGAATACCTTAACCCATTGATAGTTATTTGTGCGTTAAAAAGGTCTGACATGGTCGCAATAGCAAAGAAAGAAGAAGACAAATCAACCGAAAAACTCATTTTCATCCTAAAGATTCCATCTATACAGGCTTATATTGATAAGGAAAAAAATAAAAATAATCTAGCACTAACTTGGTGCTAGTACATTAATATCGTCAGAACCCTCCTATACACAAAAGCAAAAAGAAAAAGTTCTTCTGTACAAATATCCGTATAATGAGTCTATAAAATTTACCAAGCTATTTTCATCTTGAAGATCAACCAAAAAGCCAAAAGTCATAAGCATCTAACCTTAATCTTCTGTACAGAATCTGCTTTTCTTTCAAAACATCTTGCATTTCTTCCCTTCCATAATATCCAACAAACAGAAGCTGGTGTGGTTTTCCAAATCTTTCTCATAGGTTTCTATGAGAAATATTAATGACCAGATCTGACTTGCCACAGGACAGATTCTGTTTCAAATTCTCTTCTAACTTGGATCTATAATTGTGAAGTAGAATAATTTTAGTTAACTAAATAGTAGTAGTGGTGATTTCAGGACCCTAAATACAACTAATTTTCACATGAACACGACAAATGCGTCAACTTTAAACGTGTTTAGGCACATAGATCCAGAGTACACAAACAAAAATGATTGAATAAAGAAGACAAAAAAAAAAAGAATCATATATAAAAGCAGAGTTTCTGAGTAAATATTAAAATGCCATTACACTTCCCAAATTACAAACAATACAACAGAAAAGATGGATCATCTTCGTTGGCAAGTGCTGAGAAGAGAGTAAACTACAAGTTTAACCCCACTAAATATATTTGCAGAAACAACAACACCCTACACCCTCACATGGCATCATTAAAAATACATACAACACATTCCAACCTGTCTTTTGATTCAAAGTACTTCTTCTGCAGCTAGATATCCCTAATTCTGAAATTTTATTCCTATTCTTTTTTTTAATTGGAATACAGAATAGGAATAATTGCTACTATTGTGGCCAAGAGTCTTGCATTTGAACGTGGTGCATCTCTATTTGCGCCTTTAACTCCTAGTAAGTTCAAGCAAGCCGACTGTGATCAAACAAAAATTCTTTTGGGACTTTGATCAAACATCTCCACGGCAACAACATCTAGCCAAATGTATATTAATATCAATTTTCAAAAACTCTGCCTCTATGAAGCTGCTAGTTATTGAAATTTTCCATATTAATTTATTTTTTTCAGATTCCATTTGTGCAAAACTCAAAAAGTTTGGAAATCCATATTGAAGAGGTGAAAATCATTTGGGTAATTATCAGAATCGAACAATCATCAATTAATACAGAAAGAAAATAGATAAATGTAGGTAAAACAACACATAAACGAGAAGGAAAATGAATCGATGAAGATCCAAAGTCATCTCAATTGAATTCACTAAAATTAATCAATATACAAGAAGAAGGGTTTCAGCAAAACAAAATTGTATGTTTCATTCCTAATTCTAAGCAGTAACAGGAGAGAGAGCTAACACCCATGACTGATGTACCAAATTCCCCAAAAGCCCCAACCCTAAGTCACACAAAAATGGAAAAGAAGTACCTGAATACGAAAATGGATTCAAGAAACATAGCAATGTTCTACTCCTCTGCCAATTTTATTCTCGTCACCATCATCTTCATCGCCTAATTTAGTGGTAATGTGGAAAAGAATGGTAGTGAGGAGGAAGAGAAGAGAAGAGAAGAGAGAAATTAGATTTCAAAACAATTTTGATACGTGGAAACAAAATATCAATATAAGGAAAGTGGTCGTTACAAAAGAGCCGTTATTTGTGAAATTAGATTTCAAATTAATTAAGAACATAGTAATCAAATTTATAAAATTTATCTTTAATTTAAATAAGATTAATTAACAAGCTTTACAATTTAAATGAAATAAATAACAAAAAAATGAAGACAATTTCTAATACTCATAAAATGTACTAGTTAATTATATACATAATTATATAGAAGCATACACACTATTTTAAAATCATAAAAAGTGATAATACTATTTTAAAATAACATGAAAAACAAAAAATATTTCTAAGTGTTTGCAATTTAATTTACATTGTGAATGATCAAAATTTGATATCAACGATTAGATACAACGTTCTTTTAACTACTTTCAAGCTTTTTGATTACCAACTTTTACATCCAAATTCAAAAACTCATATAGTCAAATAATTATTTTAGCACTCCAAAGAGTTTTTGGTATAAATCAATCTTTAATGAAAAACTCATACTGAATCCTAGACATAAAAAACTTAACTCCAATCATAAGAACTCTTACCGGTGTTATTGACAACAACTTAAGATGAACATAATAGAACTTAACAGATAAATTTTTAAAATAAGGTTTGAAAAGATGATTTCGATATAACGGAAAAATGGCCATATCATCATTTGAAAAGTTAAACGATTGAACCACCTTTCGACGTGGTGGTTCCCCAACTCATTACAGAGGTCTTCACAAAGAACTTGGGATGCTCTGAAGAGCCAGTTCCATTGTCTAATACATAAGAAAAATAACGAATTTTTCGTAATTCCTAAAAAAATGCTTGTAAATGTAGAAATATGTGTTTAAAAAAGTGTGAGTATACATGGTGGTTCCCCAACTCATTATGGAAGTCCCATAAAGTTTTCTTAGAAAATAATTTTGGGTGCTCTGAGGCACCGGATATGTAAGCTAATACACACGAAAAAATAGAAAAAATTGTGTAATTCCTAACAAAGGCATGTAAATACGAAAATAAGCATTAAAAATTATGTGAGTATATGTGATGGTTCTCCAACTCATTGCGGAGATACTCATAAAGTTTTTCAAAAAATATTGATGTGGTATATAATGTAAACAATGATATTTATTCATCAAGTTGTTGTTACTATAAAATTTATATCTATATCTTAAAAAGTATCATTACTTTAGATGATAACAATTCAAAAGTAGAAACAGTCTATAAATGATAAGTTAGGATGTGAAACTTTAATAAATAAATTCAATATTTATTTTTTATAAGAAAAAACATGGCCTTGGTCCCTTTTAGCCCTTTGCGGATAATTCAACTCTATCATGAATTGCTTGATCGATGGCCATTATTACATCGGCAAAATTACATCCACCTCCATTATAGCATACTTTATACACAGCAATCCGAGCCTTAGGTGCACCACCCCTGACTATACCCACCCTTTCTTTGAACCTTGTCAATGATCGAACTTAAAGCTATGAACTGAGTGCCATTTGATGAGTAACTGAGAACAAAGGAGAGGCAAGTCCATGGTAGCTTGCATTTGGTGAGAAGGAGCCTCCGGCAGTGCTTGCCGTGTGTGTGCCATGTCCACTTCTATCCCTTGGTGATTCAAACTCAATTTTATGATCAAATTTCCCCCCATGAAATGCTTCATAACCCTTCATAAAGTATTTTGCTCCAATTAGTTTCCTGTTATATGCCTTAGCTGGCTCAAATTTTCACCAGACTCACAACGGCCCTTCCATCATGAAGGGATTGGCTCCAGTCCTTTGTCATTGGATGCTTCACTTTGGCCATATTCCTGCATTTTGTCTATTTTAGAGATGTAACAACTAACTTTGTACGTCATTTAATTGACATAAATAAAAAACTAGCAGAGTTACGTTCTTTAACTTGTTTCATAAAAAAATTCAATGAGTGCGGGCGCAAACATGAAGTAGAAGAAAACCTGTATCAGGGACACCTATGATGATACCATCTCCCATGTTGGCTTCATGAAGGAGGTTTGTCGGAGGAGAGTATGTGGACAGTCCAAGGTAATGTGTGATTTGCTCTTGAAAATGCCTTTTTTGATTCGAGTTCACTTTATAGAAAATTATAATTGAGTAATTTTATTATGCATAGAAGCTCAACCATAATTACACTGGTTCATACATTCTTAGATCTCATAGATCTGAAATAGTGATAAATTAGCAAATTGTAGCCTGGCTAAATTAAACATGTTGAGGGAACTCAGTTCTCACTGATATAGGGATTCTTACTTGGTGCACCCCATCACTCCAAGTCAGGCTCCCGAACTCAAACTATGTGTTGTATTTGTGAGTCGCTGAAATGGTGAGAGTGAAAGAGATTTTACTGATGTCCGAGTTAAATATCAAAGTTTCAGGATTTACTTTTATGGTAATGCCCGGTGGAGGCTCAATGATGGCTTTATATTCAGAGTTCTCTGGTCCAACATTGGTGACTGTTCTTCTAACACTGACTGTGCCTTTGAGATTTGGTTTAGTTAGAGATGAAAGATTGACATCAAGAATGGAAGGCCTCTTGAGTGGGCAAGAAGAAGCTCCGTCAATGATGTTGTTGATGTCATTACTCTTATATCCCATCGAGCATAAATAAAGAATGTAATCAAAGGTTCCCATATCATAGACGAGGCCAGGATCATTTGCAGCATTTGCATTCACTAGTCCACTACCGAAATCAAATGGATCAGCAACCTTAAATGGCATTCCCTCCGCGATAATTGGTAAACCAGAATGAGGGTCTTTTACCCCCGCTGTATTGAAATCATTAGTTCTAACATTAAATTTTCTAGCTAAGTCAAAATGATACTGCTAATAATTGGAAGCTCGTTCCGATTTCCAAAGAGCTGTTGTCATAATTGCGGACTTGATAGCAGCTGGGGACCAATCTGGGTGTAGGGACTTGAGTAACGCGACAATTCCAGATACGTGAGGAGCTGCCATGGACGTTCCTGAATACAAATCATACGGAGGTTCTTCAGGAGGAACAACAGCCAATATAAGTACTCCAGGAGCTGCTACATCCGACTGCATGCAATATCCAATATTTATTTAGAAGCACGATTAATTGTGATGACAGTATTAGAATATTCTTTGAGATCATATTATTGTGGCTGGGGCAATAGAATTGGGACCTCGAGATGAGAAGGAAGCAACATAAGTTGAAACAGGATTTCCAACATGATTGTTGACAGGGCTTAGTTTTATACGTGGCTTCCTACATTAACAATTATTTTTAAAACACCAGTAACGAAAGTCATCTTTGTAGCTGAAGGAAAAGAATATGAGATATGTTCATTTACCTGGAGTATCTGAGGTAATTAAGTATTTGAGTTCCAATGTGTCATAACTTACACCAACACTAGGGAAGTTGAAAGTTAACACTTCCAGAGCTCTGCTTAGACTCTTAGCAACAATAAGTCCCAAGTCACCACTATCCCTGAAATCTTCAATAACTGATGATAAACTTAACTCATCGCCTGAAAGGAAGCAAAGTCCCACTTTTCACGCCACAGATGTATTGTTGGGAGTAAAATTATCGCAATAGCTTCAAATTCAATGAATACATAAAATTATGAGAGAAAAAAAAACCTCTTCACTCAAGTCTTGTTTAGGAAACATATACCCTATATGCTGAATGTTTAGAAAAGTAGTCTCCTTTCCAGTATACAGGGATTAACCCTACAGATAAACATTCTTTCTCGAGATACATTCATGACCTTTATATATATACTTGTATAGATACTACATTGCTTTTACCAATGAGTAGACATCAACATTAATGTGACAATTGTATCTTGTAAGAAGATAAGGGCAACATATTAAGTAATGAATATAATAAAATATTAAAATAGAGTTACCTCTTCGTCGAAGAATATCAGTTGCCAACGAATACCCTCACTGTTAGAATTTTTGTACTATTTTGTTAAGCTTCGTTGAATGAGTAATACTTTAATCATCCATGATGTTGCATATTTCTTCAGCTGGCTAATAGGTAGGCATTGATTCTCGAGCTCTTCTACAGTTGTCATTGTAAGGTTGTAATAGCTAGGATGTACTAATACAATATATATTTGTGTCGTAAATGTGAATTTTTTATATCTAATTAGTGTTCTTTTGGTCGAACAATAAAGATACTGAAGAATATAATATTCACCAAACATATACTAATTCTTCTTTTTATATTTCTAAAAGCGAGCAACTTCAACTAACACTAGTATAAATATCATGTTAATTGAAGCAAATATATTCAAGTTGGAGAAATGTTACCAATTTTGGTGGTGTTGAAAGGAAGAAACCTGTTAAAAGTATTACAACACGAAGAGATAGTAAATGTACTGTAAAAATGAACTAAATTCTCTAAATCACTTCAGATTCTTTTCTTTCTAACCAAGATTGGTTTTTTCATTCACATTTTGCGCTTTGTAGTTTTTTGGTAGAACCCCATTTGAGAAAAAATAAAAAGAATGGAGAAAGGTGTGTTTGAGTTTTATAGTGTGTGTGTAAATTCACCATTTATGTGTTGATTTTTAGTTGTCTTTGATTTATTTCCAGATCTGTTAGCTATAAAAATCTCATCTTGTCTCATTTCAAGATTACCCTTTTTGTTAAGTTTTTTGTTCATTAGCTTGGAGATATGAGTAAAGAAGAGTTCTTGAAGATCCAGGTACTTGTTATTTGAGTTTTTTACCAAAATAATTTATTATTTAAATCAATTTACGACAGTAATATATTTTTTTAAAATTTTACAAAACTAGTATAAACGTTGTTGATAGTAACGTATTAGGCCATGTTTTAATCTGCCAAGAAACGGACCAAAACGGGGACGGCGTTAAAATTGGAATACGTTACTACAAGTAGCGTTTTAGAGTTTAAGTTGGAATACGTTACTGCAAGTAACGCTTTAGAGTTTAAGTCAAAATACGTTACATATGGTAACGTTTTAGAATTATTATACTAAAAACCCTGTTTTGATCCTTCTATCTTAAATCCAATTTACCCATTAGCCGTACTTCCCCCACCTTATACCCTAAACCCAATTTCATATTTCTTTCCCTCGCTAAGAGAGCATATGCACGCCGCTGGTTCGATTCTCGTCGTTAGTGTTTCCGAAAAAGGAGATTCACGATATTTCAGCGCCATAAGTATTTCGAGAGGTAATTATTTGCTTAAGGTTTGTTTTTCTTTACGAAGGAATTGAATTGAATCGTAAGTAAGATTTTATCTTGTATTGAAGAACCTGCCAACCAACTCATGAAATTGGATTCCAAAATAAGTTGTTATGTGGTTACTTGTTTTGTTTAGTTCGATTTAACGATTCCTTTCATGGCCACTGAACTCAGAATTGTTATTTAAAGTTGTAACAATTGTATATTGTTGAGGAATTGATAAATTGCGTAGCAGTGCATTGAAGAGAAGAGCTATAGTCATTGTTACATTGCCTTTTAGATTAGTATATGTTTGTTAGTTACATAACATAATTAATTTGTTAGCCTAAATTGCATAGCTCATTAGTTGGTTAGCTTTGATTATTGTAATTAGCACTTTAGTCATTTAAATAGCCTATTGTACAGATGTAAACATACAATGAAACTCTCTAATAATGATAATCTATATTCTTCTCTGTAATTCCTCAAATTTGCCTCGTCTCTTCAAACAATTCTCTGCAAATTTCGATTCTTAACATATATCAAAAAAAAATATTATACTCGAGTTCTATTGTTGCTTAGTGTAGTCTAAGATGGTTTGTCTTATATCAACACACTTCTAAATTAAACAGAATGACCTTAAAACTTTTAACTGTGATTTCATAACTTTATATCACTTTTGAAGTGTGTCTCCAAGAAAAAATTACATAATAACTCAGGCTAACATTTAAGTTTACTTTCATGTGTATTTCATAGGTATTTTTTATGGCTAATAATAGTGAATACAAGTTGGATCCCGGTCCATTGGAATCAAATGTATTAACGGGACAACTTACTCATAGATCACAAGATATATGGGAAGGAAATGTTAATATGATTCTTAATACGAGGAGAGAAGATGGAAATTTTTGGAAGCTCATAGAGAAATATCCTATCCATCCACGAGTTCTTGAAGTAATTAGATTATCTGGATTATATGGTGTTTACAAATCTAATCGGCCTGCTATTGACCGTAGTTTGATCACTGCACTAGTTGAGCGGTGGCGTCCCGAAACTCATACTTTTCACTTTAGAACAGGTGAAGCAACAATTACCTTGCAGGACGTAGAGGTGTTGTATGGATTACCTGTGAATGGTGATCCAGTACTTGGTAATGAAATGATAAGGACCATAGGGGATTGGCAAAACATTTGTCAAAGATTATTAGGTTTTGTTCCTTCTCGTGAAGACTTCAAAATAAATTCCATCAAGGTCGTTGCATTTAATTCACACATGTTAAGCCAGCCACAGTTGCCGAACATGGCAACACAAGAGATGGTCAATCAGAAGGCAAGATGTTACATGTTCTGGATGATTGCAGGTATGATGATGGCGGATACATCTGGTGGTTATTTGAAGCTTATGTACCTGCCTATGCTCGAAGACATCGATAAAATTGGATCTTATAGTTGGGGGAGTGCGACCTTGGCATACTTGTATCATTTTCTTTGTAAAGCTTCACAGAGTACCCAAAATGAGATAGCCGGATTTTTGCCACTACTTCAGGTATACCTAATGATTGTACATATAATTTATTTATATTTCTTTCATTTGTCTCCGTAGTGTTATTGTAGGATGAAATTTTTTAGAGATGTAATCCTAAGAATGAATAAGTAATGAAAATTCATGTTGCTGAAATCTTTTGGTGCTGCTGAAAATTGCAGCGAGTACTGCTAAAAATCGATGCCGGTATTGCTGAAAATTCGTACTGCTGAAATTTTTTGGTGCTGCTGAAAATTGCAGCCAGTACTGCTGAAATTTTTTGTTGTTGCTGAAAATTGGTGGCTGAATTTTTTTGTGCTGCGGAAAATTGCCTAGCTATGCTGAAACTTTTTGTTGTTGCTTAAAATTTTTGGTGCTACTGAACCTAACATTATAATCACTGCACTTATTGGTATGGGTATTTATTTTTACTTTGTGAATAGATTACTTTAATTTCAAAAGTATAAAGGCTTCAGAATGGTGAATGTAAGTTTACATTGCCATGCATTGATGGAATTCGCATGAGGTATTCATATGCTTCTCTGTTTTCTTCTTGAATTTCCCACATCAAAGCTTCAAACTTCCTTATTTGATGAGCTGTAGCAGCCCTCCACATAAGATTAATGAGGTCCCTATTTGGAAATTGAGATTGAAAGTTACTTTTAAGATGTCTTAGACAAAATCGATGAAAGGCCCGAGGTTCTTGCAAACGCCACCACTCCGATAAACTAGTCAAGATTCCTTTTGCCCTATCAGAGATAATACAAATATCTTCTCTTATCTTTTATCACATGTGCACTCAATTTCCTAAAAAACCATTTCCATGCCTCTTTCGACTCTTTGTCAACAATACCAAACGCAAGAGGAATAATGTTATCATTTCCGTCAACTCCAACAGCAATTAATAATTTTATCTCATATTTACCATACATATGAGTTCCATCTACCGAAATAACAAGACGACAAGTTTGGAATCCATCAATGCATGGCTTGAAAGCCCAAAATACAAACTTGAAAGTTTTTACCTCTGGCGAACTCGTTGACTCTTCGTGTTTCCATTCCACAACTGTTCCAGGATTAAAGTATTGAAAAACTGCAAAAAACTTAGGAAGCTCACTAAATGATTTCTGAAAATCACCATATACCAATGTAAATGCGCGTTGACGCCCAAGCCACGCTTTTCTATATGTTACTTGATGACCAAATTTTTCATGAACCTTAGAAATGACATCCACTACCAACAATTTTGGATTTTTACTTATTTGATTTAAAAATAGAGATGCAATTAAATTGGTATCTAAGTTAGTGTGACCTGTTGTAAGCCCTTCAGTCTCACATCTATGATTATTAAAATACTTTCCTATCTTCCAAAGTCTACCTCCAACCATACGACCTCGAAGAAACCATGGACAACCCAAAGAATCATAAAATTTGCATCTCACAGTCGATACGCTCTTAGTTGATATTACAACCTTAAATTCTTTATTTTTGCGCAAACTCCAAATTGTCACAGCCCGTTTCAACTTAGCTTTACTACTAAAACACATATGTTTTTCTAAATCTTTTTTTGCATCCTCGATCCAAACAGAACAACATTTCATTTTGGATTCACGAGTAGAGATAAAAATTTCTTCCTCAGTCTCCAATGTTGTAAAGTAAGGTATATCATTATTTTGCATTTCATCAAATTGATTTTGAAAATTTACCGCACTTTCATTTTGAGGTAAATCTCCAATATCTTCATCGGATTCACTTTCAATGACTTTACTCTCTCCATCTCTTTTGAAGGTTCATCCTCCTCCGAATTTTCATCACTTCTTTGAGCATGTGCATCATTACACAAATCAAAGGTAGCTTCATCTTCTCTGTAGAAAAAAAAGAATAATTTCATGAAATACAAAAATTGAAAATAATTAATTATTCATGCTATTAAATAAAATTAGTTGAAAAGATTACCTACCTGATTTCATATTGATTGTGGCTACTCTCAATATGTCTTTGAATATCCGAGCCTTCATCAAATGATTGATGAATACCATGTGTTGCAGTGTATGTAAAATGAGGCTGACTGAATGTGGCAAATCCATAATTTTGAGCCAATAAATTCATATGATAACCATGTTGATCATTCATTTGAAATAGATTATCTTGATTTATTGATCTAATCTTTATATACATCTCCAAAAGATTTATATCAATCTTGTTCAAAAATTTATGAGGAATGGCAAAAAATTGTACCAAAGATTGGTCATTCTCAATTTTGAACTCAATAAATCTTATAATGTTACCTTGAAATGAGCATGGATATTTTCCAGAAATATCCAATTGAATATTTTCTCCATCAGTCCCCATTTTCTCATGCAATAATTTAATTAATTCAACGTAGTTGGTCGAAATAGACATGCTAACAATCATTCTGGCACATTCGTTATATCAAAATCCGTTCATTTCAGTGATTATCTCACCGCCCCAATACAAAGCAATCATCACGTTATCTTCAAAATTAGACATCAAAAAATCCTACACACAAAAATAAGATGCATTATAGTTATTAAAAATATATTATAACTACATTACAATATATTGACAAGCCATACCTATTGAATTTTTGTGAGTATTGATTCAGCAATAGGGCATATAAGCAGAAGCTTTGTAGAACATTATTTGAATGTGCTAAACATTATACACAACCATTTCTTATAATGTTCTGTGGCCAACACTTTAGCAGTTTATTTTAAAGTTAAAACGTAACATACAATAACGTTTTATTGGAAGATCAAATCATGATAGAATCGTTACTCATGGTAACATTTTAGTCTTAAAACGTGACTCATAATAACGATTTAACGTCACATTTTGTACAAAGATTCTCAGGTGGCAGACCTGTGATTTGATTTGATATAATCGTTACTCCAAGTAACGTTTTATATGTAAAACGTGACTCCCAGTAACGTCTTCGACGTCAAATTTCGTACAAAGATTCTCAGGTGGCAGACTTGTGATTTTGTTTTACAGAATCGTCACTAAGAGTAACGTTTTCCTTCAAAACTTAGTGACGTTTTCCCTTTAAAATTTACAAAGATTCGAAAGTGGCAGATTTACAGAGACACGTTACTGACGGTAACGTCTTAAGCCTAAAATGTTACTGTCAATAACGTAATGCTTCTTAAACGCCGTCTACCAAATATTTTTAATCCGTTTATGTTTTGAAAATGAAATATAGCCTAATACGTTACTACCAACAACGTTTATACTAGTTTTGTAAAATTTCAAAGTTTCATATTATTTTGGTGAATTGAATGAAATAATAGATTATTTTGGTCAAAGTCTCCTTGTTATTTCCTCAATTGGGTCATTCCATTAATGTGTGTGTATAAAATTGTTTTATGGGGGGTTACTTGAGTTTCTAATTCAAGATCCTATGCTCCCATTTTATGAAGTAACTAGTATCTGTTTGAATGAAAGATCAAAACGTGTTATGGGTTTATTCACTTTTGTATGTGTGTGTATTGTTTCTCTTGTACAGTTTGAATGCTGAATGAGTTTGTCTGGCTTTGCTTGTGCTTGCAGACTCGTGTCCGTAAAATCAATATACACTGTTGATGGGTGTAAGCATAAAGTAAAGAAAATTCTACAAAAGATTGAAGATATTTTTCCAAGACTCAAGTTTTTATTATCTGAATATCCAAATATGATTTATATATGGCTTGTGCTATACTCTTTTTTGATTCTTTGTTGGGGTTGTTTTAAAATGATTTTAATATCCAGGGGTTTATAAGACAAGCATGCATGTCCTAAATTAACTAATATGTTAATTCACAAATGCCTCCTGAAAAGCAGCTATCAAGTAGACAAGTCCTTCTGGTGAATTATATATAGTCAAAACTCATTAGAGATTCAAAACACAAGACATTTACCATCAAAACTAATATCTATATCAAAGAAAACCTTCAAACAAGCCTTTAAGAATCATTTGACAACTACGATCAATACTTTAATTGAGGTGATCCTAATTTCAAGAATCTAACGGCGTAATTATATTTTCAATGAGCAATATTAAAACAGAGCAAAAGGAAAGAGTCAAGGTGAGGAAAGTAGATTAACCTTAAGAAAACGGCCTCATGTATTCTCCTCTGCAGCAAAGTAAAGCACCTGCAGCGTGAAAAAACAAACAGAAAACAACATTTAACGCAACACAGAAGAATTCAATGTATGATTTCCCAAGATACTTCTTTTTTTTTTTTTTTAATAAAACTAAAAATAAATTGCAAAATCAATGATTGATATTGTAGCCTGCAAAATACATATTAATATCTACTTCCGAGTCGGGAGCAACACGGCCAAATAAGGAGGGCATTCCTCAGCAGATTTTCAAGGACAGCGATTTTGACCCATAAATTTAAGGTATTTGATAAACAAGTTGGTGGATTGAATGCAACACATGAGAAATGAATACAAATATTTCTACAATCCCATAGAAGATGCAAAGGCATGTTGGAATATCAATATAGCAAACTTCTGCTTCCATATCTCTTAAATCATTTTGCAGAATTATATATTTAATACAATTGTTACACTGATCGAGGGAGGTAGAGGAGAACCTTTACGTTTCTGCAGAATTTAATTACCGCTGATATCACCAAACTTATTTTTTAATAAATAAATATTTAACTAATTAAATTAATATTTAACTAATAAATTAATAATTAACTAATACTATAGGGTCAAAACGGTAAATCAACTTTGGGATTAAGCTCTTCCCACTTATAATAATACTAGTTTCTGACAACGTGCGTTGTACGTTTATTTTTTACTATTGTTATATAATTTAAAATTGTTCTATCAAATGGAAAATGTTTAAATCAACAATATTAATTTTACCAATTATATTTCATGTATCAACAAAAATAAATAAAAAGGGATTGCGCATTTGGCATCAAGCAAAAAGTATGTGAAATTAATTAATAAAATATAGTCTTCTTTAACTTTGTATAAGTCTTTTTTATGATCTAAATATCAGTGATAACCTTTTATAGCCATAAATGGATTAAAAATACATGCACACTTATTGATAAGATTGCCTATTTTATTTTAATGAGAAACGATAGAGTGAAATATTTATATTATTTAAGTAAGGTTCTAAAATTAAAAGACAGTACTATCAAAATTATACAAGATTAAAAGCAATTACATTTAAAATATAAAACTGACAGATATATAATTTAAACACTGAATTTCATACATACATCTATTTCAAAAGCTCATAATAATAGCTAAAAGATTACAACACCACAATAAATTTATTAGAAATGCAAAAGAAATAAGAAACAACAATAATCTTCGTGATGGAGAATATATATCGAAAGAGATATGAGGACTTAGACATGTTTAAAAAGAAGTCTTCAAGTTCTTCTCCCCACCTCATGTATTCTAGATTTTTATGTCTTTTTTGCCTATCATAGAAGGAATAGTTTTTTGATTATCAGTTGAATGACAATTTCTTTCATTTTTCAATGGTTATCACCTAGTTCTTAAATAGTGGTAAAAATGTCTGTTTAAATTCTATATTTTTCAGTTCTAAATAATAGTCTTTAATATATAGATAGATGAAAAGATGAAAAATACAAATCATAATTAGACTTAATAAGAGAATTAACATTACCACTAATAATTATTACTTTGAACTTGGAATCTAGTCTACGATATACATGTACAATTAAAATATATCTTTTCACATTCCAAACATTTAATTATTTGCTTATATTTTAATTAAGAATTAATTTAAGAAAATGCAAAAGTCATCTACATTTTTATTAAAATAATACAATTTAACATTTAAACCAAATAATTAAATGCTTTTATAACATTTTAATTTATAGTAAGGGTAAAATTGTAATTTAACTTTTAACTTTTTTTGTTCCCTCTTATAATAATATATGATATACTAGTAAGTATATGGGCATGTGTGTTGCACATTTACTCATAACGATGAATAAAATGATAAACGTTTTTAGTGTATAAACTTACTAATAAAAGGGAAATGCGCGATTTAACTTTTAAAAAAATATTTATAGTGTATAGTTAACTTGAAATTTTTTTTTGCATTTAGTCCTCCCTTTATTATAGTTTTGATATAGAAATTTTATATTTGTTTTAAAAGACAAAATAAAGTAGCAAAAACAAACATGGAGGCACACTATCTTATGATTAACTTCTTTAAAATGTCTTTTTTATCTCATAGAATAGAGTAAAAATATTGAAATTCTTCTTTAAAATCTCTCTCTTGTCTCATAGAATAGAGTAAAAATGTTGAAATTAAATTAATAGTTACATAACATATACATTTCAAGAAGATAAAATGTTTGACATTATTAGTAAAAGATGAAATTCTCCTTCTCATTAAGTAGAATGCAACTAAATGATTCAAATTTATAAATAAGAAACTTATTAGAAGGAAATAACTAAAGATTTAAAGTGCAATGATTGGTATTTAAATTATGTAATTATACAAATAAAATATTAATATTTAATTAAATAAATCAGATTGTAATTTAATGGATAGCCAAAATGACAATATTAGTATTCTTACAATTAAAAGTTTGTTAAAATATATTTTACATTTTTTTGTTAAAAAATTAATAGGAGCAATATTTGGTCAAAGGATAAAAGATCTTCAACTTCTTAAGCATTTTGGTTGATCATTTTTTTGACTTTGGGATTTGGATCTCATGATAATTGTAATGAAAATTGTCTAAAAACTATAGATTTTATCCACAAGCACGTGTAAGAATGATTCTTTACAAATATTTAAAATTTAAGATGCAAAAATATAATTATTAATAATTTGAGATTAGAATATTTTGTAGGCATTAATTATTTTACATGCCTTATACACTATTTTTATGATTGTATTTGTCTCATTTTCTAAAGCAAAAAATACACCCTTCAATCAAATATATTCTTAAAATAAAATTATAAATACAAAGAAAGTATCATATATAGGAACATGTTTAGCATAAGTCTACCAACGAAAAATAGAAAAATTCTAAGACAATTTTTTCCTTGTGTTTTATTGATAATGCAAATTGAAACAAAGTTATAGTAATAAACATTCAACTTTTGACCATAAAAAAAAGTTAAAATCTTTGGAAGACAAGTTAATGGAAGTGATATTCAACTACATAAATGGAGGGGTCTTATCATAGTTCTCAACTCGACAAATAAGTAAAAAAAAAAATATATCAAGTTTCGATATTCTAAATTAAAGTGTTATTTCATTCCTATAATCACATTATGCGTTGTAATCTTAACACAAATCCTCTTGCCTTGAAATTTTCTTCACTTGATTAAAACTTCTCTAGTCTTCCACACATAAAAATTGTATCACATATAAATCTTTCTATGAAAATAATGTTAAAAGATTTATATTTATAGAAAAAAATATAGCTTTGTAATATGAAGATTCACTTACAAAGTTGAAAGGTCAAGTGTTACAAAAATTAAAGACAAATATTAATTAAGAGCATAAATTAATTTAGAAGATAAATCATATATATGTATCTATTTAAAGGGTAAATAATTTCAAGAAAATAAATTAAATTAGATATTTTAATTAAGAATCATTCTAAAGAAGTGCAAAAGTCATTAACAATTTCATTAAAATAATGTAATTTGATATTTAAATTAAATAGTAAAATATTTTTATAGCATTTTAATTTATAATAAGGGTAAAATTGTAATTCAATTTTTAACTTTTTTGGTTCCCTCTTATAATAATATATAATAATATGATATGATATATGAATTACTTCTATTTAAACAAAAACATATTTTGCATAAACTATTCAAGTATTATCAAACTCATCATGTATTAATAGAAGTTTTGTCAATTAAATAACACTAAAAATATAATAACATGAAAACAAAGATTTTTTTTTCATACAATGCAAAATAATACATAATTACATAAAAATATGGGTTGCAACCAATTCATTTTGATCAACCATACCTTAGCTACAAAGTGAAAAAGAAAAACATAAAATCATAATCTAACATAAAAAAGATCTAAAGAAATATACAAGTCATATCTTATATTGTTAAGTTTAACAGTTGAACTATATTCTACGGAAACTTCTCTTTTAATTTCAAAATAAAACTATTTGTTTTTCTCCCAGTTAGCTTCTTGATGACTTGTATTCATATCATAACCTAGGAAGAAGAAAAAAGAATAGTAGACAAATTCATTTAGTTTCAAAATTCAAAGAACCACAAAATTTGAAGAGTTTCATACATTATTGTTTCATAAATAAAAAATGAAAGTGAAGAGAATTTAATATAAATACTATAACAACTATTATGAAACACAATAACAACAACAATAAAAAAGTGCAATAACCAAACAACATAAAAACAATTGGTGGTAGAAAGCAAAAGAAAGACTGTACACGAATAAGAGTACTACTAGAACAGACACCACTAAGTCTAAACCTTTCGGAAAGCAAGAGAACACTCCCCTGCAACCTTTTTCCTTAATTTACGATCTCCATGCTTAAGCATTTTATATAATTGATGAAATCAGTTTCTCTTTTCTTCATAGCTATGAAAGACGAATTAGCTTATATATGTATTTGCCATTAATAATTTTACTTCATGCACATGATATTTATAAGCCAAAAGTTTGCCTAGAATTCTGTAGAAAACTCAAAAGTTATTTGGAGAATGGAGAGACATTCTTAAAATGCGTTTTAAAACACCTTTTTATTTTTAGCATTTAATATAATATTATATAGGCTTAAGTCATACACGGCCCCTTAAAGTTGTTCGCATAATTCACTTAGACACTTTATCTTAGGCTTGTTTCAATTGAACACCTTCATTAGTAAAAAAATATACACATTGAACATTTTGTGATAATCAACTAAAAATAAAGAGTGTGTGTTACACTTGCTAATGTTGTGGCATAGTAACAAATAAAAAGAAGACATGTGGCATTTCATCCATAATAATAAGTAAAAAATAAATTAGAAAGAAAAATAATAGAAAAAAAATCTTCTTCCCTATTTCTACTTGGCCAGAACACCCCACCCACCCACCTGCGCTCATCCTTCCACTTTCTTGACCGAAACACGACAGAGCAGCCGTGATTGAAATCAACAACAATTATCTTCGTTCTATCTTTAATTATCTCAACGGATTTTTTCCACTCATACACTTGTTCTTCTCGTTTATTTTGATATCCACAAATATTGTATTAATCGTTTCTCTCAATCTCACTTTTGTTTACAATCATCAATTTAGATTCTCATATAATTTTTTCCTTCTATATTGTGAGTTTTTTTAGGATTTGAATTTTTTAACAATTTGAAAGAAAATAATTCCAAATTCGTATTAGTCTCGCCCAAAAAAATGAGTTTCGCCGGAACTATTCTTAACGCATTTGATTTTTTTTTTTTGATAATATTGGTAATGTTGGAATGTCACTAGTAAAAATAATAATTAAGGAGTGTATTCGAAAGGGTTGTGGTGGGATGATGGCAGAGAAATTTGACCGGTAAGTTTTTTAAATAATATGACATTGAAAAGTTTAATTGGGGAAGACACAACCAATATTTAACTAGAATATTAAGTATAGCAAATAGAGTTTTTCGTTTTAACAAAAAATGAAGAAAAAAAAAGCAGAATCGAAATGAATTGCAAGAGGTTTTTGAGATGAAGTGAAGAAGATGACAGGTAAAGGAGTGTGGGGGTGGGGTTGTTTCTTTTTCTTGATTAAACACTTATTTTTTTTTATTTTTTAATAGCTATTTAGTTTATGTAGGTAGGTGTGAAAAAAGTAACAAATTATCTAAAAAAATTAAAAAATGAACAAAGAATCTATTCACGCGCCCCATAGTAGTGAGATACACTTATTTTGCCATGTAAGCACTTTGTGTTTAATAGGTACATGTTTTGAACAATATAAGTGTTTAATAGGTACATGTCCTAGGTAAAGTGTCTAAATGAATTATGCGGACAACTTTAAGGGGCTATATATGACTTAAGCCGTTAATTATTATTTAATATTCTTATTACAACATTTAGAATTAAGATAGGGGTAAAATAGTATTTAAACTTTTACTTTTGTGGCTTCCCACTTATAATAATATATGATTAACGTATGCATAACATAATTAATATCTTTCATATGTGGTTTGTTATTCTAGTTATAAAAGATAACGTTTTTAACCAAGTAAGAGAACTTACAACGAAAGTTCGATTGTTTCCCAGTGTAATTGTTGTCAATCTGCTTTTGAATTATTGATTCTGATAAAACTTTGCAGAAACACGAAGTAACCAAAGTTTACCGAATTAGTACAAGAGATGAACATAAATTAATTAAGAAAAACTAAAATCTGTAACGCACCCAAATCTGGAAACAGAAAAAAGATCAAGTCCACTGAACTCATAGTGTCCCCTTAAGGAAATTATTCCCCTCTAGTATCCGAGGTTTGATTTGAAATATGACCTCCTAGGGTAAAATGATCTCAATCACTAGAGTATAGATATCAAAAACTCTGGTGTCAGCGAACCAATAAACAACAGTAAAATACACAAAGTAATTGTTGTGCAGAAGAAGAAGAAGAGATCAAAAAAATTCGTAAGGAAAAATTCTGAAGAGTGAATGGGATTTATAGGCAAGAGGAACAGGTTCCGAAAGGTTGCAACCCTTTCAGAATCCACACGACCATTAATGAAAGTTTGCAACCTTTCAAATGGTACTGACTGTTCCTAAAAGTTGCAACCTTTCATAACAGTCATTTCCAAAATGGCTGAAAATTTAAATAAAATGGGAAAGTTTATAAATCACACGAATCGCACGCGGATCCGAGTCGAGTTGGGTTAATTAACTAAAAAGTTGAAATATTTCGGTTAATTTCAACTAAATAACTGAAAATGTTTCTGTTATCAACTAATTAAATGACTTTATCCAAAAAATAATCTCTCGATCGATCATTTTCCAAAGCCAAAGCCGAATCCAAATCCAAGAAATAATCTCTCGATCATTTTTCAAAGCCGAAGCCGAGACGAACAACGACGACGGCGCGAGGGGGGTCCCTCTTTCCAACCCTTTTAACAATTAATAGGAGTGTTTCAAGTTCCCAACTCTTCAAGTTCTCAACTTTTCAAGTTCCTCTCTTTCCCTCAATTTCCCATCAATTCTTGCTACATACCCAACAGTAATGAGTGTGGGAAGGGACCTATCAATACTAGAAGCTGCCACAGTCAGCATCCATGGTGATATATTACCTACTGTTTGCGGAAGTGACCCTTTGTTTCCTGCTGAAGAAACAACTGTAATTCTGGGTGTGACAGCAAACAAGGATGCAAATTGACCACCATCGGTAGAATCAACTTCAGGAACTAGAGGTGGATCAGTCAACTCTATCATGAATTGCTTGATCGATGGCCATTATTACATCGGCAAAATTACATCCACCTCCATTATAGCAACTTTATACACAGCAATCCGAGCCTTAGGTGCACCACCCCTAACTGTACCCACCCTTCCTTTGAACCTTGTCAATGATCGAACTTAAAGATATGAACTGAGTGCCATTTGATGAGTAACTGAGAACAAAGGAGAGGCAAGTCCATGGTAGCTTGCATTTGGTGAGAAGGAGCCTCCGGCAGTGCTTGCCGTGTGTGTGCCATGTCCACTTCTATCCCTTAGTGATTCAAACTCAATTTTATGATCAAATTTCCCTCCATGAAATGCTTCATAACCCTTCATAAAGTATTTTGCTCCAATTAGTTTCCTGTTATATGCCTTAGCTGGCTCAAATTTTCACCAGACTCACAACGGCCTTCCATCTTGAAGGGATTGGCCCCAGTCCTTTGTCATTGAATGCTTCACTTTGGCCATATTCCTGCATTTTGTCTATTTTAGAGATGTAACAACTAACTTTGTACGTCATTTAATTGACATAAATAAAAAACTAGCAGAGTTACGTTCTTTAACTTGTTTCATAAAAAAATTCAATGAGCGCGGCCGCAAGCATGAGGTAGAAGAAAACCTGTATCAATTGTGTGCAGCTGGTAGAAATGATTTGGAATTACATGGACCACATCAGGTAATTCTGCAATCCTTTTGGCTTGAGCTTCTGTTAACTTAGCTGCAAAGCCGGAAAAGCCATGTCTGTAACTGTAGATGATAGATTTCTTTGCTGCCTCTTGACTGCATTAGAAGAAACATAGACGAAACAAAACATAAAATGTTACTTCCTTCCGATTTTCGGAATATCAAGTATAGAGGAGACCATAGGAATTAATCAGCTTTATTTTTTCCGTCCATTACCTTCCACGGACTGAAGAGAGTATTTGATGGTGAGATGATGTTGTGAGATCGACATCATCGTTTTTCCTTCTTCCCAACTAAACAACATGAACCTATATATGTTTAACAATCATATCTAATATCAGCTATACAATAACATATGATGAGCTATTACTATGTAGACTAGTAATAAAGAAAATGTTCATTGCTCACTTTGGTTTCACCATTTGCATCACCTAGTAAGATGTCCGAAAGGTTCAACAGAAGTAGTATGCAGCTGCATATGAGTTATGTGTACCTATTCAATGCAAACAGATGTTGGTGAGTTCTCTTGAGACTTGGTATTGTTACAGATGGGACATTGAAATCAAGAAGGCCAGGATCTTTTGCAGCATTTGCATTCACGAGTCCACCACCAAAATCAAACGGATCAGCAATCTTCTATAATAGGTTCCCCTGAATGAGGGTCCATTTTCCATGCTGCATGCACAATATGACAAGTTGATTTAGAAGCACCAAAAGATAAACAGAACATATGGCAAACTACATCTGCATGGCATAAAGACCTGTTGTGACAATTGCAGAATTGATAGCAGCTGGTGACCAATGTGGGTGCAGGGACTTGAGCAACGCGACAATGCCAGACACGTGAGGATCTTCCAGTGATGTTCCTGATTCAAATTCGTACGGAATTTCTGCAGGAGGAACAGCAGCCAATATATTGACTCCTGGAGCTGCTATATCTGGCTGTAACATCAGAGTTAATTTTAGAAATATGGTGCAAGTAGCATATGATACATGTCGCTTGGAATGGTTTGGTCTGGCCAACTCGATTTCCAAATGCATTGGTCTGTTCGTGCGGAACCATGGTGAGTGAAGGTGTTGAGAAGAGGTAGACCTAAAATTACTTGGAAAAATGTTGTCTCAAAAGACCTATAATTTCTTGGAATTCACAAATACTTGGCAAAAAAAAGGGTAAAATGTAGGAAAAAGATCTATAATATAGGTGAAAAATATGGAGATCATATAGTGAACTGCAACTTAGCTTGGAATTGAGGCATAGTTATGCTAATGTATTTGTTATAGATGCAATAATGAGTTCCTACATAGTGTGCTACTTAGTAATACCTAGAAATTCATACCTTAAGTATGGCGGGGGCAACAGAATTGGGACCTCGAGATGAGAAGGACGCAATATGTGTTGAAACAGGCTTTCCAGTACGAGTTCTGGTAGGACTCAGCTTTACTTGTGAATTCCTGCATTATATTTTATTAATGGTTTTAAGCACCAACAATGTGATTTAAGAATTCTCTGTACTTAGCAAAAAGAAAAGAATCAGATATTTTGGTTTACCTGGAATATCTAATGTAATCGAGTAATTGAACTCCAACGTCGAAACTTACTCCAGTACTTGGGAAGTCAGAAGCATAATAATCCAGGGTTCTGGTTGGATTCTTAGCAACAATCAATCCCAAGCCTCCAACCACCTGGACAACATGAAGAGCTGTTCCTAAAACGTTCTTTGTATTATTTGTATTTAACCAGGAACCAAAGCACCACTTTTCCAGCCCCCTGTGTATTATTTGTATTTAAGGTGTCGCAATAGCTTCAAAAGTCCCGTATGGAGACACAGAATTAGCCCTTGTAATGGCATAAACAAGAATTCAGTATCTCATTAGGTACATACCGACCATCGTGATTCCATTCATGACAGCATGGAAAGATGGAAAACCAACACTACGCATATCAATATCAGCAAACTGAGATGTATTTATGCCATTAAATTGTGATAAAATATCAACTCCATCATGAATCTTCATCTATTCCTTAATTATATCAGCAAAGTCACATCCTCCAACAGGCCGTCCCAACACCTTGTACATAGCAAGCCGAGCCTTGGGTGCACCACCCCTAACTGTGCCATAAGCAAGTCCATGGTAACTTGCATTTGGTGCAACGGAGCCACCTGCGGTGCTTGGTGTATGTGTGCCATGTCCATTTCTATCCCTTGGTGACGCGAACTCATTCACAAGTGTTGGAATTCTGACCCCCAAATTCGCCTTAGGAATAAGTTTATTCTATATGTTCCTTTGCAGAATTACAACAATTACGTTTTGTGAAGCAAATAAAATAATGACACAATATTTTATCGCGGAAAACCCCAACTCACAAGGGTAAAAACCACGACCTACACCTCTGTAGGATTTAACTCCACTTTATTAAACTTCAAGTCTCAACAAAAGATTACAAAGCTATGTAACCTAAGGAATTATAAACTCTAATTCCTAGAAGAATTATAAACTCTAATTCCTAGCTAAGAAATTATAAACTCTAATTTCTAGCTACCCAAAGACATAAAAACCCCCGGTTTTATATCTTCTAATGTTCTTCAAGTTCTACAACTTGTCGAACAACTCCTACTCACAAAACTCAGATTGTAAACAAACTCTTGAATACAATCTTACAATTTTTCCTCACAAATTGCAACACTCCCAATAAATCTCAAAACTCTCTCAAACCTCTTGATCGTGTTTTGATCTTCTCTCTGTGTAAGTGCACAATTTTTTCTGATGCAAATAGCTCCCTATTTATAGATCAGAACTTCAACAACTCCTTGTATAATTCAACTTGTATTTGCCTTCTACAAATCCTTGATGACTTTGAATTAATCTTCACATAGAAAACTTTGTTGAACTCGAAATAATCTTCACGTAGATATCCACATTGCTCTTGACTTCAAAAAATTTTCCACACAATTTCCTTATTAAATAAGAAAACATTCATTTCCTTATTTAGATAAGACAATTTTATTTAACCACAAATTTCCTTATTTAAACAATAAACACGTATTTCCTTAATTAGGTAAGACAACTTTATTGAATGATAATCTTTAACTTCAATCCTTTTTCAACTTGATTTTACTTGAAACATGATTCCCTTTTCAATTTGGTTTTGCTGAAACATGTATTCCGTATGCAACCTCGAATTCACTGGAACATATTCGCTCGAACATGTTGACGTCATCTTTTTTATACAAATTTGCCATCTTTCAAAATACCAAGTGATTAACAAATTCCCCCTTTTTGATTATGGCAAATTTAATCGGCTTGCATTGAATAGGTACGCAACACATTAAACACTATATGCACGCTGCTTCCCTCTTTTGCCATTAGCCAAAAAGCACAGTACCAAAATGCATATGCATACAAGTCATAATAAGACACCAAACTATAACAAAACAAAACACCAAACTTGGTGATTAGTTACATCAAGAGTTAGACATAAAACCATTATCCACACAAAAATAGTAATGTCTACTACTGGCTTAACAAGTCATGACACAAAAATATAAGACCCTGCACATAGGAATAATAGTTTAAACAGAGGTGGCACAGAGGTGGAAGAAGTTGAGGATCCCTTAGTTAGCAAACCAATAATAATTTGTAGATACCCAGAATTCACATTACTTTCGCGAATGCAAAGCAACCTGAGTCTGAGCAAGTTCATCCTTGATCCTACAGTTTTCAGCAATCAATTTCTCTTGTTCCTGTGACAATAAGATGTGTTCCCCTTTCTTCTTGCAGTTATATCCCTTTTTGCCAAACACTGATCTCTCCCTTCCCCCTGAACTGATGCATCTTCTATAAGAGAGTGTCGAGTTATACCGTACGAATCAATGTATAGTATAGTGGGTAGAATAACCAAGCTTTCTTGATTATCAAAGGGAATTATAGCCAGGTGGAGACTAGAGGAGGAAGTCATTGTTCTGGAAAACTAGTTTGGATTTGTTGATGTTAGATCTCAGAGAAGGAGAATCGATTTTTTTTTTCCAAACATCATTAGGACATATTTTTTATTGTAGGAACGGCACCCAGTGCATTAGTCTTAATATTTTGGTCTATCTTAATTAAGTAGAGTAGACATACCTTTCAGCATGGAATAATGATTTTGTAAGTCCAATTCCTTTAGCTTCTAATTATTTAGTTGATCTTCATCATTCCTAGTTCCAGATTGTTCCTTTTGAAAGTGTTTTCCTTGGCTGATCATATTTTTGATGGATTGATCATCTGAGTGCGCAAAACTGTTAGATACTGCATAGGTTGGACCTGTTTCTTTCACATGTTTCTTCAGTCTTTTTCCTTCTTTTTTTTTCAACCTTTCCTTTTTCATTGTCAATGTTACTCATCCATTCTTTTCTTTGCAAGTGAGAGGAATTTCTTCTAGTTTCAATGATGCATCTGGAACAACATGTTCTTTGGTGAATGTTGCCTGCCTCCTCTCACTTTTCTTGCAGATTCAAAGGTTAGATTTAGGAACCCAGACTAGCTTGGGTCTTTTGTATTGATAAAAAGGATGAATCAGATCCCTATGAGCCCATTTGGGCAGATTGGTTTTCCTATGAATGTACCTGTTCCTTCGAACAGTTTCATAAGTTCCTCTTATTTTATTTTCTGCAGTAGTTTTGTATTTAGGACAATTTTGTTTAGAGTGGCCTGAGTTACCGCAAATAATACAAAATACTGGATTTCCAATCATAGGTTGTTCATACCCTATCCCGATTTTTATGTTCCGAGTATTGTTACCAAGATGGGTCACTATCATGGAAGATTTTGTCCATTTATTAGTTCTTTCCAGATCGCCTTTTATCCTAGATAATTCAAGATTTATTCTCCTAGAATTTTCCCTTTCAGAAGATAGTTCACTGTTTAACCTCATTAGATCTTGGTCACAACTGATTTGGTCACCACTAATTTTTTCTTTTTTAATCCCAGTAACACTTCGTTTCAAAATTTCAGATTTGAGAGCCAAAGTGCAGGAATCAAGTTGCTGTACTTGTTCCTTTAGGAGTTGATTTTCTTTCTTGAGATCAGAATTAACTTTTTCAAGATCAATATACTCAAACTTTACACTAGTCATGGAAGCAAGCAATTGATTTTTGGTTTTAACTAGTTCTTGAATTGTATCCATGGAAGTGAAGTAATAAGAAGGATAGCTTTTTCTTAGAGAACTTCACTAGTTTATCTTTTAAATCAAAAAGATTTACCTCCATTCCTTCAGAGTCTGATTCAGGTTTAGTTTCTGATTCTTCTATGGCCATCAAAGTGAGGTCCTCCCCATCTTTGTTATACCTGCCCGAACCTGTTCCCCAAGATGCATACATTGCTTGTTCCTTTTCTTTGTTTTTCTTTTTGTTGAGAAGTTCCTTCTTCTCCTTTTCGGCTCTTCCCTTTTTCCATTCTACTTCCCACATAGGACAATCCTTAATCTGATGATTTATTTGACCACATTTGAAACAACCTCCATCTTGTGGTTTCTCGACAATTTTTTCTTTCGTAGGTGGTGTTTACTTTCCAGAATTCAATCCCCTTTTTGAGAATTTCTTGAAGTTTCTTTTTATCAGTGCCAAATCATCATCATTTGTATCTGATTCATCACTTTCAGTTGCTTTAAATCCAAGATTTTTCTCTTTGTTTCCTTCACCTCTTTTGTCAATATTCATCTCATAAGTTTTGAGATTTCCTACTAATTCATCCAAAGTCATATTGGTTAGATCCTTGGCTTCTCTGATTGCAGTAACTTTTATTTCTCATGATCTAGGCAGAGTCCTTAGTACTTTGTCTACCTGTTCCTCAGTGGTGTATACTTTTCCCAAGGATATTAACTCGTTTACAACAGTGGTAAATCAGGTGATCATATCTTGAAGTGATTCTCCAGATTTCATCTTGAAGGCTTCATATTCAGAACAAAGTCTGGCAATTCTGAATTTACGAACTTGAGTTGTACCTTCGTGAGCGTTTTTTAAAGTGTCCCATATTTGTTTTGCAAAGATACAACTAGAGATGCGGTTAAACTCATCAGGTCCTAATCCACATACGAGAATGCACTTAGCTTTTGCATTCTTTCCTAACATCTTGTAATCGGCTTTCCCGTACTTTTCTGTAGGTCTAGGTACCTTATTCCCTTCACTATCAGTAATAGTAGGAATTAATGGTTTATTAGTAATTCTAACCCATAGTTCGTAATCTTCAGCTTGAATGAAGTCTTCCATTCTTGTCTTCCACCAAGAGTAGTATTCTCCATTAAATAATGGTGGTCTGTTGATGTGTTGCCCTTGACCATGCCCAAGAGGAGGTGCAGAATTCATTATGATCTTATCTTGAGTTGTTAGACTCTTCAAAGATAACCTGCTCTGATACCAATTGTTGGAATTCTGACCCCCAAATTCGCCTTAGAAATAAGTTTATTCTATATGTTCCTTTACAGAATTACAACAATTACGTTTTGTGAAGCAAATAAAATAATGACACAATATTTTATCGCAGAAAACCCCAACTCACAAGGGTAAAAACCACGACCTACACCTCTGTAGGATTTAACTCCACTTTATTAAACTTCAAGTCTCAACAAAAGATTACATAGCTATGTAACCTAAGGAATTATAAACTCTAATTCCTAGAAGAATTATAAACTCTAATTCCTAGAAGAATTATAAACTCTAATTCCTAGCTAAGAAATTATAAACTCTAATTTCTAGCTACCCAAAGACACAAAAAACCTCGGTTTTATATCTTCTAATGTTCTTCAAGTTCTACAACTTGTCGAACAACTCCTACTCACAAAACTCAGATTGTAAACAAACTCTTGAATACAATCTTACAATTTTTCCTCACAAATTGCAACACTCCCAATAAATCTCAAAACTCTCTCAAACCTCTTGATCGTGTTTTGATCTTCTCTCTGTGTAAGTGCGCAAATTTTTCTGATGCAACTAGCTCCCTATTTATAGATCAGAACTTCAACAACTCCTTGTATAATTCAACTTGTATTTGCCTTCTACAAATCCTTGATGACTTTGAATTAATTTTCACATAGAAAACTTTGTTGAACTCGAAATAATCTTCACGTAGATATCCACTGTTGGAATTCTGACCCCCAAATTCGCCTTAGGAACAAGTTTATTCTATATGTTCCTTTGCAGAATTACAGCAGTTACGTTTTGTGAAGCAAATAAAATAATGAGACAATATTTTATCGCGGAAAAACCCAACTCACAAGGGTAAAAACCACGACCTACACCTCTGTAGGATTTAACTCCACTTTATTAAACTTCAAGTCTCAACAAGATTACAAAGCTATGTAACCTAAGGAATTATAAACTCTAATTCCTAGAGGCATTACAAACTCTAATTCCTAGCTAAGAAATTATAAACTCTAATTTCTAGCTACCCAAAGACACAAAAACCCCGGTTTTATATCTTCTAATGTTCTTCAAGTTCTACAACTTGTCGAACAACTCCTGCTCACAAAACTCAGATTGTAAACAAGACTCTTGAATACAATCTTACAATTTTTTCTCACAAATTGCAACACCCCCAATAAATCTCAAAACTCTCTCAAACCTCTTGATCGTGTTTTGATCTTCTCTCTGTGTAAGTGCGCAATTTTTTTCTGATGCAAATAGCTCCCTATTTATAGATCAGAACTTCACCAACTCCTTGTATAATTCAACTTGTATTTGCCTTCTACAAATCCTTGTTGACTTCTACTTGGACTCCTTTTCTACAGAATTTTCTTAAATAAATAAGAAAGCATAATTTCCTTAAATAAATAAGAAAACATAATTTCCTTAAATAAATAAGAAAACACAATTTCCTTAAATAGATTTCCTTAAATAAGAATTAGTTTTCCTTCTTTCACTTGGCTTTGAACTCCTTTATAAAAGAAAACTTTTTGTACTGGTTGCTTGTCGAAAAAACAATAATTCCACAGCTTTATAACTTCTAATTCACGTGGTTGACGTTCTCCTTATCCAAGTCGGATTCGTTCTGTAAGGAACACGTCTATACAACCTGTTTCTTTCATCTGTTCCTGTATTTGTCAATTATCAAAATCTTTCTCATTCTAACAAATTTCCCTTTTTTAATGATGACAATTATACATTTCGAACTCAGCAAATAAGACACACATCTTCCCTCTTTTGCCATGTTACTACTACAACTCCTTAACTTTGCCATACTTCAAAACAACGACACTTTAAGAATTCCAACAATTATGTTTTGTGAAGCAAATAAAATAATGACACAACATTTTGTAGCGGAAAACCCCAACTCACAAGGGTAAAAACCACGACCTACACCTCTGTAGGATTTAACTCCACTTTATTAAACTTCAAGTCTCAACAAAAGATTACAAAGCTATGTAACCTAAGGAATTATAAACTCTAATTCCTAGAAGAATTATAAACTCTAATTCCTAGTTATAAACTCTAATTTCTAGCTACCCAAAGATACAAAACCCCCCGGTTTTACATCTTCTAATGTTCTTCAAGTTCTACAACTTGTCGAACAACTCCTACTCACAAAACTCAGATTGTAAACAAACTCTTGAATACAATCTTACAATTTTTCCTCACAAATTGCAACACTCCCAATAAATCTCAAAACTATCTCAAACCTCTTGATCGTGTTTTGATCTTCTCTCTGTGTAAGTGCGCAATTTTTTCTGATGCAAATAGCTCCCTATTTATAGATCAGAACTTCAACAACTCCTTGTATAATTCAACTTGTATTTGCCTTCTACAAATCCTTGATGACTTTGAATTAATCTTCACATAGAAAACTTTGTTGAACTCGAAATAATCTTCACGTAAATATCCATTGTTGGAATTTTGACCCCCAAATTTGCCTTAAGAACATGTTTATTCTATATGTTCCTTTACAGAATTACAGCAGTTACGTTTTGTGAAGCAAATAAAATAATGACACAATATTTTATCGCGGAAAAACCCAACTCACAAGGGTAAAAAACACGACCTACACCACTGTAGGATTTAACTCCACTTTATTAAACTTCAAGTCTCAACAAGATTACAAAGCTATGTAACCTAAGGAATTATAAACTCTAATTCCTAGAGGAATTATAAACTCTAATTCCTAGCTAAGAAATTATAAACTCTAATTTCTAGCTACCCAAAGACACAAAAACCCCGGTTTTATATCTTCTAATGTTCTTCAAGTTCTACAACTTGTCGAACTACTCCTACTCACAAAACTCAGATTGTAAACAAACTCTTGAATACAATCTTACAATTTTTCCTCACAAATTGCAACACCCCCAATAAATCTCAAAACTCTCTCAAACCTCTTGATCGTGTTTTGATCTTCTCTCTGTGTAAGTGCGTAATTTTTTCTGATGCAAATAGCTCCCTATTTATATATTAGAACTTCACCAACTCCTTGTATAATTCAACTTGTATTTGCCTTCTACAAATCCTTGTTGACTTCTACTTGGACTCCTTTTCTACAGAATTTCCTTAAATAAATAAGAAAACATAATTTCCTTAAATAAATAAGAAAACATAATTTCCTTAAATAAATAAGAAAACACAATTTCCTTAAATAGATTTCCTTAAATAAGAATTAGTTTTCCTTCTTTCACTTGGCTCTGAACTCCTTTATAAAAGAAAACTTTTTGTACTGGTTGCTTGTCAAAAAAATAATAATTCCACAGCTTTATAACTTCTAATTCACGTGGTTCACGTTCTCCTTATCCAAGTCGGATTCGTTCTATAAGGAACACGTCTGTACAACCTGTTTCTTTCATCTGTTCCTGTATTTGTCAATTATCAAAATCTTTCTCATTCTAACAAATTCCCCCTTTTTGATGATGACAATTATACATTTCGAACTCAGCAAATAAGACACACATCTTCCCTCTTTTGCCATGTTACTACTACAACTCCTTAACTTTGCCATACTTCAAAACAACGACACTTTAAGAATTCCAACAATTACGTTTTGTGAAGCAAATAAAATAATGATACAATATTTTATCGCGGAAAACCCCAACTCACAAGGGTAAAAACCATGACCTACACCTCTGTAGGATTTAACTCCACTTTATTAAACTTCAAGTCTCAACAAAAGATTACAAAGCTATGTAACCTAAGGAATTATAAACTCTAATTCCTAGAAGAATTATAAACTCTAATTCCTAGCTAAGAAATTATAAACTCTAATTTCTAGCTACCCAAAGACACAAAACCCCCCGGTTTTATATCTTCTAATGTTCTTCAAGTTCTACAACTTGTCGAACAACTCCTACTCACAAAACTCAGATTGTAAACAAACTCTTGAATAAAATCTTACAATTTTTCCTCACAAATTGCAACACTCCCAATAAATCTCAAAACTCTCTCAAACCTCTTGATCGTGTTTTGATCTTCTCTCTGTGTAAGTGCGCAAATTTTTCTGATGCAAATAGCTCCCTATTTATAGATCAGAACTTCAACAACTCCTTCTATAATTCAACTTGTATTTGCCTTCTACAAATCCTTGATGACTTTGAATTAATCTTCACATAGAAAACTTTGTTGAACTCGAAATAATCTTCACATAGATATCCACTGTTGGAATTCTGACCCCCAAATTCGCCTTAGGAACAAGTTTATTCTATATGTTCCTTTGCAGAATTACAGCAGTTATGTTTTGTGAAGCAAATAAAATAATGAGACAATATTTTATCGCGGAAAAACCCAACTCACAAGGGTAAAAACCACGACCTACACCTCTGTAGGATTTAACTCCACTTTATTAAACTTCAAGTCTCAACAAGATTACAAAGCTATGTAACCTAAGGAATTATAAACTCTAATTCCTAGAGGCATTACAAGCTCTAATTCCTAGCTAAGAAATTATAAACTCTAATTTCTAGCTACCCAAAGACACAAAAACCCCGGTTTTATATCTTCTAATGTTTTTCAAGTTCTACAACTTGTCGAACAACTCCTGCTCACAAAACTCAGATTGTAATCAAGACTCTTGAATACAATCTTACAATTTTTCCTCACAAATTGCAACACCCCCAATAAATCTCAAAACTCTCTCAAACCTCTTGATCGTGTTTTGATCTTCTCTCTGTGTAAGTGCGCAATTTTTTTCTGATGCAAATAGCTCCCTATTTATAGATCAGAACTTCACCAACTCCTCGTATAATTCAACTTGTATTTGCCTTCTACAAATCCTTGTTGACTTCTACTTGGACTCCTTTTCTACAGAATTTTCTTAAATAAATAAGAAAGCATAATTTCCTTAAATAAATAAGAAAACATAATTTCCTTAAATAAATAAGAAAACACAATTTCCTTAAATAGATTTCCTTAAATAAGAATTAGTTTTCCTTCTTTCACTTGGCTTTGAACTCCTTTATAAAAGAAAACTTTTTGTACTGGTTGCTTGTCAAAAAAATAATAATTCCACAGCTTTATAACTTCTAATTCACGTGGTTGACGTTCTCCTTATCCAAGTCGGATTCGTTCTGTAAGGAACACGTCTATACAACCTGTTTCTTTCATCTGTTCCTGTATTTGTCAATTATCAAAATCTTTCTCATTCTAACAAATTCCCCCTTTTTGATGATGACAATTATACATTTCGAACTCAGCAAATAAGACACACATCTTCCCTCTTTTGCCATGTTACTACTACAACTCCTTAACTTTGCCATACTTCAAAACAACGACACTTTAAGAATTCCAACAATTACGTTTTGTGAAGCAAATAAAATAATGACACAATATTTTATCGCGGAAAACCCCAACTCACAAGGGTAAAAACCACGACCTACACCTCTGTAGGATTTAACTCCACTTTATTAAACTTCAAGTCTCAACAAAAGATTACAAAGCTATGTAACCTAAGGAATTATAAACTCTAATTCCTAGAAGAATTATAAACTCTAATTTCTAGCTAAGAAATTATAAACTCTAATTTCTAGCTACCCAAAGACACAAAACCCCCCGGTTTTATATCTTCTAATGTTCTTCAAGTTCTACAACTTGTCGAACAACTCCTACTCACAAAACTCAGATTGTAAACAAACTCTTGAATACAATCTTACAATTTTTCCTCACAAATTGCAACACTCCCAATAAATCTCAAAACTCTCTCAAACCTCTTGATCGAGTTTTGATCTTCTCTCTATGTAAGTGCTCAATTTTTTCTGATGCAAATAGCTCCCTATTTATAGATCAGAACTTCAACAACTCCTTGTATAATTCAACTTGTATTTGCCTTCTACAAATCCTTGATGACTTTGAATTAATCTTCACATAGAAAACTTTATTGAACTCGAAATAATCTTCACGTAGATATCCACATTGCTCTTGACTTCAAAAAATTTCCACACAATTTCCTTATTAAATAAGAAAACATTCATTTCCTTATTTAGATAAGACAATTTTATTTAACCACAAATTTCCTTATTTAAACATTAAACACGTCTTTCCTTAATTAGGTAAGACAACTTTATTGAATGCTAATCTTTAACTTCAATCCTTTTTCAACTTGATTTTACTTGAAACATGATTCCCTTTTCAATTTGGTTTTGCTGAAACATGTATTCCGTATGCAACCTCGAATTCACTGGAACATATTCGCTCGAACATGTTGACGTCACCTTTTTTATACAAATTTGCCATCTTTCAAAATACCAAGTGATTAACAACAAGAAAACTAGGATCCTTGATTATTGGCTGTCCCAGCTGTGCTTCTAAACCTTTTGTAAAGTATTTTGCTCCAATTAGTTTCCTGTTGCATACCTTAGCAGGATTGAAATCTGTACTAGACTAACAGTGCCCCTTCCATTTCAAAGGAATTGGCCCAAGGCCCTTGTCATTGTATGCTTCACTTTCTGGCCACATTCCTGCATTTTGGGTATTTTAGAGATGTGAAAAAATAATGACATAATACATAAATATGTCATTTAACTTGGCCGCAACAAACATTTTATGCACTCCAACTTTAGACATACAAGTAGAGAGTCAACTTGTACAAAGTTGAACAAACAGACACATGCATCCTAAGTGGTTCCCTACGTGTATTATGCCACGTAGGACTCATGTGTCTACTTGTTCTAACTTTTTATAAGTTTATTAAGTGTCTTATTCCTTCTACTTAGAATGAAAGAGGAAAACCTGTATCAAGGACACCTATGATGATGCCATCTCCCATGTTGGCTTGATGAAGAAGGTTTGTTGGAGGAGAAGTGATTTGGAATCACATGGACCACATCAGGTAACTCTGCAACAAATTCAATGAGGGATAAGCTTAAAATACAGTGTTGAGTACTGTTTTAAGTTACTGTGTGCCGAATTTAAACTTTTCAAAGTAGAGATTAGGAGTGTGTTTGGTATGAAGGAAAACATTTTCTGGAAAATGTTTTCCAATTTTCTCATGTTTTCCAGCCACCCCCAACCCCCAAAAAAATTAATTTTTTGTTTTTTAAAAATACTATCAACTTCAAATTTTCATTTTTTCACTCCTCCCCTTCCCCCTGTCCCCATCCACTACCCCCACCCCACCCCACCACCACCACCCCAAAAAAATAATAATTTTATTGTTAAAAAATATTTTCAATTTCATAAATTATTTTTTACTCTAGTAAAAATAAAAGATGTCTCTCAAAAATATTTTTCATTCATAAATCAAACACTAAAAATCATTTCCGGAAAATATTTTCTACTCACCAACCAAACATGAGAAAATAAGTCCAAAATCTACTTGTTTTCCAGGAAAACATTTTCTAGGAAAACATTTTCCATGGAAAACATTTTCCTCCATACCAAACACACCCTAGAGTTTTTACCTGCAATCTTTTTGGCTTGAGATTTTGTTAACTTGGCAGCGAAACCAGAGAAACCATGTTTATAACTGTAGACCATTGAATCTCTTGCAGCTTCTTCACTGCATCAGGAGAAAACATAAATACTAATTTGATGGTGAGATGATGTTGTGAGTTGTGCATCATCATGTTGTCTGCTTCCCAAGTAAACAATATGAACCTATATATTTAACAATCCTATTAGCTTTACCATGATGAAGTAATTGTGTGAGACGAAAGAAATTACAGATTAATAATTAACCAGTATTGATGTACTCCTTTTGGATTCGCCATGTGCATAAATTGCTAAGACATCGGACAAGTTGAAGAGAAGGAGAAGAGTAGTGAAAGCCAATTTATATGAAAGAAAGTGATTGATGCTCATTTTCTGGTATTTTCAGCTGTCGTGTTTGTTTTCAGTATTTTCACATTTGAGGATCTTACATTTCATTATTTAAAGTGAATAAGTAATTTTCTCATTAATTGTCATAACTTAGCTTCTCTAATGAATTGCATAAAATTAGGAGGAATTTTTACAAACCACAACATTATAGCCACGAATAACCATACGCCGTGAAAAATTTCAATATTTAGATAATGTAGTGCTAGTTTTTATATTTGAGATACAGCCTCGGTTAAATCACGCTCCACTCTCTCATCCCTCTTTGTCTATGTATTTGTGTTTCACAATTTTAATTTGAATTTTAAATAACGTATATTTGTCTTTGATATCTGTATATCAGAGACATATTTGTATAGTAACTTTTATTTAGAGTTTTAGACCTTATATTTGAGTATTTAGTGGCAGACCCAAATAACTATGATGGCTGTTGGAATATTTAGAAATTAAGAAATTTAAAGGTGGAAGGAAATCAACCATCTCGCCACAACCCATGTTCGTACTTTTTAGATACAGAATGTCATATAATACTGATAGGAGATTAGGCAATTTAAATTCCTTTATCATTCCAATTCGTCCAACTCCCACAAATTGGGAACCTTTAAAAAAAAGTAATTATGCGATGATCTGTCAGACTAATAATGCCTAAAATTTCAAAAGATTTACAGTCCTGTACTATTTTATTTCCCTTTCTTTTTTGATTCATGAAAAAATTACATATTCATACATGGTGATGAACTTGTAAGTCAGTAAAATTAGTCAAGATGAATATGACAAGTTCAAAAACTGAGAACTTCACCATCTTCATCATTTCAGAAGGTAACACCTATGCGTTAACATCAAGAACAAACTTATTCGAATTATCTTCCATTGAAAACCCTTCCTGAGGTGCACGCCCCGAAGACCCCCCGGGCATAAAACGTGCATCCAATGTCCGATCGAGGCTATAATTTTTTTGATATCTACACGAAAAAACACCACACCCTGCCATAGAATTTATAGTTTTACGTTTATCACTTTTTGACCATATATAGGGCAAAATTATAAGGAAAAAATGAAAGTTAAATCGGATAAGGATTGAGTTTACCACGTAGATTTCGAAAAAATAAGCAACTTTTAAAAAAAAAGAATCGCCTCTAAAAGATACTCGAGGAAAATTTTATGGTCATTTGAAGTTTCAACAAATGTAACGTAAACGGGGTAATTGTGAAAATTTGAACTTCAAATGAACATAAAACGTGCATCCGATGTCCGATCGAGGCGATTTTTTTCTAATCTGATCATTTTTTGGATATTTACGCAAAAAAACACCACACACTCCCATATGATTTATTGTTTTACGTTTATCGATTTTTTGACCATATATAGGGCAAAATTATAAGGAAAAAATAAAAGTCAAATTGCATAAAGAGATTGAGTTTACCACGTAGATCTCAAAAAAACAAACAACTTCAAAAAAAGAATCGTCTCTAATAGATACTCGAGGAAAAAGTTACGGTCATTTGAAATTTCAACAAATGTAACGTTAAAGGGGTAGTTGTATAAATTTGAACTTCAAACGGACATAAAATGTCCATCCGATATCCGATCGAGGCGATTATTTTTCCAATCTAATTATTTTTTGGATATCTACGCGAGAAAATACAACACACTGCCATAGGATTTATAGTTTTACGTTTATCGGTTTTTGACCATATATAGGGCAAAATTATAAGGAAATAATGAAAGTCAAATCGGATAAAGGGATTGAGTTTATCACGGAGATCTCAAAACAATAAGCAACTTTAAAAAAATAATCGCCTCTAAAAGATACTCAAGGAAAAAATTACGGTCATTTGAAGTTTCAACCAATGTAATGTTAAAGGGGTAATTGTGAAAAATTAAACTTCAAACAGATATAAAACGTGCGTCCCATGACCGATCGAGGCAATTTTTTTCCAATCTGATAGTTTCTTGGATATCTACACAAAAAAATACCACACGCTGCCATATGATTTATTGTTTTACGTTTATCGATTTTGACCATATATATGGCAAAATTATCAGGAAAAAATAAAAGTCAAATAGGATAAAGAAATTGAGTTTTCCACATAGATCTCAAAAAAATAAGCAACTTTAAAAAAAGATTCACCTCTAAAAGACACTCGAGGAAAAAGTTACGGTAATTTGAAGTTTCAACAAATGTAACGTTCAAGGGGTAGTTGTGAAAATTTAAACTTCAAACGGACATAAAACGTGCATTTGATGTCCGATCGAGGCAATTTTTATTTACAATCTGATTTTTTTTCAATATCTATGCAAAAAGATACCACACACTGCCATAGAATTTATAGTTTTACGTTTATCGGTTTTTGATAATATATAGGGAAAAATTATAAGGAAAAAATGAAAGTCAAATCGGATAAAGAGATAGAGTTTACCACGTAGATTTCGAAAAAATAAGCAACTTTAAAAAAAGAATGACCTCTAAAAGATACTCGAGAAAAAAGTTACGGTCATTTGAAGTTTCAACAAATGTAACGTTAAAGGGGTAATTGTGAAAATTTGAACTTCAAACAGACATAAAACGTGCATCCAATGTCCGATTAAGATGATTCTTTTACAATATGATGATTTTTTTGATATCTACTTGAAAAGACTTATAGTTTTACATTTATCGGTTTTTGACCATATATAGGCAAAATTATAATGAAAAAAATGAAAGTTAAATCGGATAAGGGATTGATTTTACCACATAGATCTCAAATAAATAAGTAAATTTAAAAAAAGAATCACCTTTAAAGGATATACTAGGAAAAAGTTACGGTCATTTGAAATTTCAACAACTGTAACGTTAAAGGGGTAGTTGTGAAAATTTGAACTTCAAACGGACATAAAATGTGCATCCGATGTCCGATCGAGGCAATTTTTTTTCCAATCTTATTGTTTTTTCGATATCTATGCAAAAAAACACCACACACTTCCATAAGATTTATTGTTTTACGCTTATCGGTTTTTGACCATATATAGGGCAAAATTATAAGGAAAAAATGAAAGTCAAATCGGATAAAGGGATTGAGTTTACCACGATATCTTGAAAAAATAAGCAACTTTAAAAAAAGAATGATCTCTAAAAGATACTCGAGAAAAAAGTTACGGTCATTTGAAGTTTCAACAAATGTAACGTTATAGGGGTAGTTGTATAAATTTGAATTAAAAACGGACATAAAACATGCATCTGATGTCCGATCAAGGCAATTTTTTCCAATCTGATTATTGTTTTGATATCTACGCGAAAAACCACCTCACACTGCCGTAGGATTTATAGTTTTACGTTAATCGGTTTTTGACCATATATAGGGCAAAATTATAAGGAAAAAATGAAAGTCAAATCGGATAAATAGATTGATTTTACCATGTAGATCTCAAAAAAATAAGAAACTTTTAAAAAAAATCACCTCTAAAAGATACTCGTGGAAAAAGTTACGGTCATTTGAAGTTTCAACAAATGTAACGTTCAAGGGGTAGTTGTGAAAATTTAAACTTCAAACGGACATAAAACGTGCATTTGATGTCCGATCGAGGCAATTTTTATTTACAATCTGATTTTTTTTCAATATCTATGCAAAAAGATACCACACACTGCCATAGAATTTATAGTTTTACGTTTATCGGTTTTTGATAATATATAGGGCAAAATTATAAGGAAAAAATGAAAGTCAAATCGGATAAAGGGATTGAGTTTACCACGATATCTCGAAAAAATAAGCAACTTTAAAAAAAGAATCGCCTCTAAAAGATATTCAAGGAAAAAGTTACTGTCATTTGAAGTTTCAACAAATGTAACGTTAAAGGGGTAGTTGTATAAATTTGAATTTCAAACGGACATAAAACGTGCATCCGATGTCCGATCGAGGCAATTTTTTTTCAATATGATTATTGTTTTGATATCTACGCGAAAAACTACCTCACACTGCCATAGGATTTATAGTTTTACGTTAATCGGTTTTTGACCATATATAGGGCAAAATTATAAGGAAAAAATGAAAGTCAAATCGGATAAATGGATTGATTTTACCATGTAGATACGAAAAAATAAGCAACTTTAAAAAAAGAATCGTCTCTCAAAGATACTCGTGAAAAAAGTTACGGTCATTTGAAGTTTCAACAAATGTAACGCTAAAGGGGTAGTTACGAAAATTTGAACTTTAAACAGACATAAAACGTGCATCCGATGTCCGATCGAGACGATTTTTTTTCCAATCTCATTATTTTTTTGATATCTATGCGAAAAAATACCACACACTGCCATAAGATTTATAATTTTACGTTTATTGATTTTTGACCATATATAGGGCAAAATTATAAGGAAAACATAAAAGTCAAATCAGATAAAGGGATTGATTTTACCACGTAGATCTCAAAAAAAATAAGAAACTTTAAAAAAAGAATCACCTCTAAAAGATACTCGTGGAAAAAGTTACGGTCATTTGAAGTTTCAACAAATGTAACGCTAAATAGGAAGTTGTGAAAATTTGAACTTCAAACGGACATAAAATGTGCATCCGATGTCCGGTCGAGGCGATTTATTATCCAATCTGATTGTGTTTTTGATATCTACGTGAAAAAACACCACACACTGCCATAAGATTTATCGTTTTACGTTTATCGGTTATAGGACAAAATTATAAGGAAAAAATGAAAGTCAAATCGGATAAATGGATTGATTTACCACGATATCTCGAAAAAATAAGCAACTTTAAAAAAACAATCGCCTCTAAAAGATACTCAAGGAAAAAGTTACGGTCATTTGAAGTTTCAACAAATGTAATGTTAAAGGGGTAGTTGTATAAATTTGAATTTCAAACGGACATAAAACGTGCATCCGATGTCCGATCGAGGCAATTTTTTTTCTAATCTAATTATTGTTTTGATATCTACGCGAACAACCACCTCACACTGCCATAGGATTTATAGTTTTAGGTTAATCAGTTTTTGATCATATATAGGGCAAAATTATAAGGAAAAAATGAAAGTCAAATAGAATAAATGGATTGATTTTACCATGTAGATAAAAAATAAGCAACTTTAAAAAAAGAATCGTCTCTCAAAGATAGTCGTGGAAAAAGTTACGGTTATTTGAAGTTTCAACTAATGTAACGTTCAAGTGGTAGTTGTTAAAATTTGAACTTCAAACGGACATAAAACATTCATCCGATGTCCGATCGAGGCGATTTTTATTTACAATCTGATTATTTTTTTGATATCTACGCAAAAAATTCCACACACTGTAATAAAACTTATAGTTTACGTTTATCGGTTTTGACCATATATAGGATAAAATTATAAGGAAAAAATGAAAGTCAAATCGGATAAAGAGATTGAGTTTAACACGTAGTTTTCGAAAAAATAAGAAACTTTAAAAAAAGAATGACCTATAAAAGATACTCGAGGAAGAAGTTACGGTCATTTGAAGTTTCAACAAATGTAACGTTAAAGGGGTAGTTGTGAAAGTTTGAACTTCAAACGGACATAAAACGTGCATCCGATGTCCGACCGAGGCAATGTTTTTCCCAATATGATTATTTTTTTCAATATCTATGCAAAAAAACATCACACACTGTCATAGGATTTATAGTTTTATTTTTAAAGGTTTTTGACCATATATAGGGCAAAATTATAAGGAAAAAATGAAAGTCAAATCGGATAAAGGGATTGAGTTTACCACGGTGATCTTGAAAAACTAAGCAACTTTAAAAAATGAATCTTCTCTAAAATATACTCGAGGAAAAAGTTATGGTCATTTGAAGTTTCAATAAATGTAACGTTAAAGGGGTAATTGTGAAAATTTGAACTTCAAACGGACATAAAATGTGATCGAGATGATTTTTTTACAATATGATTATTTTTTCGATATCTACTCAAAAAAATACCACACACTGCCATAGGACTTATAGTTTTACATTTATCAGTTTTTGACCATATATTGGCAAAATAATAATGAAAAATGAAAGTTAAATCGGATAAAGGGATTGATTTTACCACATAGATCTCAAATAAATAAGCAAATTTAAAAAAAGAATCACCTTTAAAGGATACACGAGGAAAAAGTTACGGTAATTTGAAGTTTCAACAAATGTAACGTTAAAGAGGTAGTTGTGAAAATTTGAATTTCAAACTGACATAAAATGTGCATCCGATGTTTGATCGAGGAAATTTTTTCCCAATCTAATTTTTTTTTGATATCTACGCAAAAAACACGACACGTTGGTATAGGATTTATAGTTTTACGTTAATCGGTTTTAGACCACATATAGGGTAAAATTATAAGGAAAAAATAAAAGTCAAATCGGATAAATAGATTAATTTTACCACGTAGCTATCAAAAAAATAAGCAACTTTAAAAAAAGAATCGCCTCTCAAAGATACTCGTGGAAAAAGTTACGGTCATTTGAAGTTTCAACAAATGTAACATTAAAGTGTAATTGTGAAAATTTGAACTTCAAACGGATATAAAACGTGCATCCGATGTCCGATCGAGGTGATTTTTTTCCAATCTGGTTATTTTTTAGATATCTACGCGAAAAAATACCACACACTGCCATAGAATTTATAGTTTTACATTTATCGGTTTTTGACCATATATAAGGCAAAATTATAAGGAAAAAATGAAATTCAAATCGGATAAAGGGATTGAGTTTACCACGGAGATCTTGAAAAACTAAGCAACTTTAAAAAATGAATCATCTCTAAAATATACTCAAGGAAAAAGTTACGGTCATTTGATGTTTCAACAAATGTAACGTTAAAGGGGTAATTGTGAAAATTTGAACTTCAAAAGGACATAAAATGTGATCGAGATGATTATTTTACAATATGATTATTTTTTTGATATCTACTCAAAAAAACACCACACACTATCATAGGACTTATAGTTTTACATTTAGCGGTTTTTGACCATATATAGTCAAAATTATAATGAAAAAATGAAAGTTAAATCGGATAAAGGGATTGATTTTACCACATAGATCTCAAAAAATTAGCAAATTTAAAAAAAGAATCACCTCTAAAGGATACACGAGGAAAAAGTTACGGTCATTTGAAATTTCAACAAATGTAACGTTAAAGGGGTAGTTGTGAAAATTTGAATTTCAAACTGACATAAAACGTGCATTCGATGTCCGATCAAGCCAATTTTTTTCCTATCTAATTATTTTTTTGATATCTACTCTAAAAACACGACACACTGCCATAAGATTTATAGTTTTACGTTAATCGGTTTTAGACCATATATAGGGCTAAATTATAAAGAAAAAATGAAAGTCAAATCGGATAAATGGATTGATTTTACCACGTAGATATCGAAAAAATAAGCAACTTGAAAAAAAAGAATCGCCTCTCAAAGATACTCGTGGAAAAAGTTGCGGTCATTTGAAGTTTCAACAAATGTAACGTTAAAATGTAATTGTGAAAATTTGAACTTCAAACGGATATAAAACGTGAATCCGATGTCCGATCGAGGTGATTTTTTTTCAATCTGATTATATTTTAGATATCCACGCAAAAAAACACCACACACTGCCATAGAATTTATAGTTTTACGTTAATCGGTTTTAGACCATATATAGGGCAAAATTATAAAGAAAAAATGAAAGTCAAATCGGATAAATGGATTAATTTTATCACGTAGATATCAAAAAAATAAGCAACTTACAAAAGAAGAATCGCCTCTCAAAGATACTCGTGGAAAAAGTTACGGTCATTTGAAGTTTCAACAAATGTAACGTTAAAATGTAATTGTGAAAATTTGAACTTCAAACGGATATAAAACGTGCATCCGATGTCCGATCGAGGTGATCTTTTTTCCAATATGATTATTTTTTAGATATCTACGCGAAAAATACCACACACTACCATAGAATTTATAGTTTTACGTTTATCGGTTTTTGACCATATATAGGATAAAATTATAAGGAAAAATGAAAAACAAATCGGATAAAGGGATTGAGTTTACCACGATATCTCGAAAAAATAAGCAACTTTAAAAAAAGAATCGCCTCTAAAAAATACTTCGAGGAAAAAGTTGCGGTCATTTGAAGTTTCAACAAATGTAACATTAAAGAGGTAATTGTGAAAAGTTAAACTTCAAGCGGACATAAAAAGTGCATCCGATGTGAGATCGAGGTGATTTTTTTTGAATCTGATTATTTTTTGGATATCTACGCAAAAAAAAAACCACACACTGCCATTGTTTTACGTTATTGGTTTTTGACCATATATAGGGCAAAATTATAAGGAAAAAATGAATGTAAAATCCGATAAAGAGATTGAGTTTACCACATAGATATCAAAAAAATAAGCAACTTTAAAAAAAGAATCACCTCTAAAAGATACTCGAGGAAAAAGTTACGGTCATTTGATGTTTCAACAAATGTAACGTTAAAGGGGTAATTGTGAAAAGTTGAACCTCAAACGGACAAAAAAAGTGCATCAAATGTGAGATCGAGGCAATTTTTTTCGACTACGATTATTTTTTGGATATCTACGCAAAAAAACACTACACGCTGCCATATGATTTATTGTTTTACGTTTTTTGGTTTTTGACCATATATAGGCAAAATTAAAAGGAAAAAATGAAAGTCAAATCGAATAAATAGATTGAGTTTACCACATAGATCTCAAAAAAATAAGCAATTTAAAAAAAGAATCATCTCTAAAAGATACTCGAGAAAAAAATTACGGTAATTTGAAGTTTCAACAAATGTGACCTTAAAGGAGTAATTGTGAAAATTTGAACTTCAAACGGACATAAATGTGATCGAGATGATTTTTTTACAATATGATTATTTTTTGATATCTACTCAAAAAAACACCACATACTGCCATAGGACTTATAGTTTTACCTTTATCGGTTTTTGACCATATAGAGGCAAAATTATAATGAAAAAATGAAAGTTAAATCGGATAAATAGATTGAGTTTACGATGTAGATTTCACAAAAATAAGCAACTTTAAAAAAAATGACATCTAAAAGTTACGGTCATTTGAAGTTTTAACAAATGTAACATTAAAGGGGTAGTTGTGAAAATCTGAACTTCAAACGGACATAAAACGTGCATCCGATGTCAGATCGAGGTGAACTTTTTGACGATCTTATTTTTTTTTATATATACTCGAAAAAACACTATACACTACCATAGGATTTATAGTTTTACGTTTATCGATTTTTAACCATATATAGGGCAAAATTATAAGGAAAAAATGAAAGTCAAATCGGATAAAGGGATTGAGTTTACCACGGAGATCTTGAAAAAATGAGCAACTTTAAAAAATGAATCGTCTCTAAAATATACTCGAGGAAAAAGTTACGGTTATTTGAAATTTCAACAAAGGTAACGCTAAATGGGAAGTTGTGAAAATTTGAACTTCAAACGGACATAAAACGTGCATCCAATGTCCGGTCGAGGCAATTTTTTGTCCAATTTGATTTTTTTTATATCTACGTGAAAAACACCACACACTGCCTTAAGATTTATCATTTTATGTTTATCGGTTTTTGACCATATATAGGGCAAAATTATAAGGAAAAAATGAAAGTCAAATCGGATAAATGAATTGAGTTTACCACATAGATCTCAAAAAAATAAGCAACTTTAAAAAAAGAATCACCTCTAAAAGATACTCGAGGAAAAAGTTACGGTCATTTAATATTTCAACAAATGTAACGTTAAAGGGGTAATTGTGAAAGTTGAACCTCAAACGGATATAAAACGTGCATCCGATGTGAGATCGAGGCAATTTTTTCCGAATCTGATTATTTTTTTGATATCTATGCAAAAAAACACTACACTCTGCCATATAATTTATTATTTTACGTTTATCAATTTTTGACCATATATAAGCAAAATTAAAAGGAAAAAATGAAAGTCAAATCGAATAAAGAGATTAAGTTTACCACATAGATCTCAAAAAAATAAGCAACTTAAAAAAGGAATCATCTTAAAAAGATACTTGAGGAAAAAGTTACGGTCATTTGAAGTTTCAACAAATGTAACGTTCAAGGGGTAGTTGTGAAAATTTGAACTTTAAACGGATATAAAACGTGCATCCGATTTTTACAATCTCATTATTTTTTGGTATCTACGCAAAAAAATACAACACACTACCATAGAATTTATAGTTTTACGTTTATCAGTTTTTGACCATATATAGGGAAAAATTATAAGGAAAAAATGAAAGTCAAATAGGATAAAGAGATTGAGATTACCAAGTAGATTTAAAAAAAATAAGCAACTTTTAAAAAAATGACATCTAAAAGTTACGGTCATTTGATGTTTTAACAAATGTAACGTTAAAGGGGTAGTTGTGAAAATCTGAACTTCAAACGGACATAAAACGTGCATCTGATGTCCGATCGAGGTATTTTTTTTTACAATATGATTATTTTTTCGATATGTACTTGAAAAAACACTATACACTACCATAGGATTTATAATTTTACGTTTATCGATTTTTGACTATATATAGTGCAAAATTATAAGGTAAAAATGAAAGTCAAAGCGGACAAAGAGATTGAGTTTACCACATAGATCTCAAAAAAATAAGTGACTTTAAAAAAAGAATCGCCTCTTAAAGATAATCGAGGAAAAAGTTACGGTCATTTGAAGTTTTAACAAATGTAACGTAAAAGGGGTAGTTGTGAAAAATTTGAACTTCAAACGGACAAATAACGTCCTCCGATGTCCGATCAAGAAAAAAAAAATTCAATCAGATTATTACTTGGATATCTACGAGAAAAAATACCACACACTGCCATAGGATTTATAGTTTTACGTTTATTGGTTTTTGACCATATATAGGGCAAAATTATAAGGAAAAAATGAAAATCAAATTGGGAAAAGGGATTGAGTTTACCACGCAGATCTCAAAAAAATAAACAACTTTTAAAAAAAAAATTGCCTCTAAAAGATACTCGAGTAAAAAGTTACGGTCATTTGAAGTTTCAACAAATGTAACGTTAAAGGGGTAGTTGTGAAAATTCGAACTTCAAACGGACAAAAAACGTGCATCCGATGTTCGATCGAGGCGATTTTTTTTTCAATCTTATTATTTTTTCGATACCTATGCGAAAAAATACCACACACTTCCATAGGATTTATAGTTTTACGTTTATTGGTTTTGACCATATATAGAGCAAAATTATAAGGAAAAATAAAAGTCAAATCGGATAAAGGGATTGCGTTTACCACGTAGTTCTCAAAAAAATAAGCAACTTTAAATAAATAATCGCCTCTAAAAGATACTCAAAGAAAAAGTTACGGTCATTTGAAGTTTCAACAAATGTAAAGTTAAAGGGGTAATTGTGAAAAGTTGAACTTCAAACGTTACGTGCATCCGATGTTCGATCGAGGGGATTTTTGTATACAATCTGATTATTTTTACGATATCTACCCGAAAAAAACCACACACTGCCATAGAACTTATAGTGTTAAGTTTATCGGTTTTTGACCATATATAGGGCAAAATTATAAGGAAAAAATGAAAGTCAAAACGGATAAAGAGATTGAGATTAACACGTCGATTTTGAAAAAATAAGCAACTTTAAAAAAAATGACCTTTAAAAGATACTCGAGGAAGAAGTTACGGTCATTTGAAGTTTCAACAAATGTAACGTTAAAGGGGTATTTGTGAAAAGTTGAACCTCAAACGGACATAAAACGTGCATCCGATGTGAGATCGAGGCAATTATTTTTCGAATTTGATTATTTTTTGGATATCTACGCAAAAAAATACTACACGCTGCCATATGATTTATTGTTTTACGTTTATCGATTTTGACCATATATATGCAAAATTAAAAGGAAAAAATGAAAGTCAAATCGAATAAAGAGATTCAGTTTACCACATAGATCTAAAAAAAATATGTAATTTAAAAAAAGAATCATCTCTAAAAGATACTCGAGGAAAAAGTTGCCATCATTTGAAGTTTCAACAAATGTAACGTTCAAGGGGTAGTTTTGAAAATTTGAACTTTAAACGGACATAAAACGTGCATCCGATGTCTGATCGAGGCGATTTTTTTTACAAGCTAATTATTTTTTTGATATCTACGCAAAAAAACACAACACACTGCCATAAAATTTATAGTTTTACGTTTATCAGTTTTTGACCATATATAAGGCAAAATTATAAGGAAAAAATGAAAGTCAAATCGGATAAAGACATTGAGTTTACCACGTAGATTTCGAAAATATAAGCAACTTTAAAAAAAAAAACTAACTTCTAAAAGTTACGGTCATTTGAAATTTTAACAAATGTAACGTTAAAGGGGTAATTGTGAAAATCTAAACTTCAAACGGACATAAAACGTGCATCCGATGTCCGATCGAGGTGATTTTTTTTACAATCTCATTATTTTTTTGATATCTACTCGAAAAACACTACACACTCCCATAGAATTTATAGTTTTACGTTTATCGGTTTTTGACCATATATAGGGCGAAATTATAAGGGAAAAATTAAAGTCAAATCGGATAAAGGGATTGAGTTTACCGCAGAAATCTTGAAAAAATAAGCAACTTTAAAAAAAAGAATCACCTCTAAAAGATACTCGAGGAAAAAGTTACGGTCATTTGATTTCAACAAATGTAATGTTAAAGGGTAGTTGTGAAAATTTGAACTTCAAACGGACATAAAACGTGCATCCGATGTCCGATCGAGGCAAATTTTTTTCAATCTGATTATTATTTGGATATCTACGCGAAAAAATATCACACACTGCCATAGGATTTATAGTTTTACATTTATTGGTTTTTGACCATATATAAGGCAAAATTATAAGGAAAAAATAAAAGTCAAATCGGATAAAGATATTGAGTTTATCACGTAGATCTCAAAAAAAATAAACATCTTTTAAAAAAAAATCGCCTCTAAAAGATATTCGAGGAAAACGTTACGGTCATTTGAAGTTTCAACAAATGTAATGTTAAAGAGGTAGTTGTGAAAATTCAAACTTTCAAACGGACAAAAAACGTGCATCCGATGTTCGATCGAGGTGATTTTTTTTCCAATCTTATTATTTTTTCGATACCTATGAGGCAATACACCACATATTTCCATAGGATTTATAGTTTTACGTTTATCGATTTTTGATCAAATATATGGCAAAATTATAAGGAAAGAATGAAAGTTAAATCGGATAAAGGGATTGACTTTACCACATAGATCTCAAAGAAATAAGCAAATTTGAAAAATGAATCACCTCTAAATGATACACGAGGAAAAAGTTACAGTCATTTGAAGTTTCAACAAATGTAACGTTAAAGGGGTAATTGTGAAAAGTTGAACCTCAAACGGACATAAAACATGCATCCGATGTGAGATCGAGGCAATTTTTTTCGAATCTGATTATTTTTTAGATATCTACGCAAAAAAATACTACACGCTGCCAAATAATTTATTGTTTTACGTTTATCGGTTTTTGACCATATATAGGCAAAATAAAAAAGGAAAAAAGGAAAGTCAAATCGAATAAATGGATTGATTTTACTACGTAGATATAAAAAAAAATAAGCAACTTTAAAAAAAGAATCACCTCTCAAAGATACTCGTGGAAAAAGTTACGGTCATTTGAAGTTTCAACAAATATAACATTAAAGGGGTAGTTGTGAAAATTTGAACTTCAAACGGACATAAAACGTGCATTCGATGTCCGATCGAGGTAATTGTTTTCCAATCTGATTATTTTTTTGATATCTACGCGAAAAAACACCACACAATGCCGTAGAATTTATAGTTATATTTTTATCAGTTTTTGACCATATATAGAGCAAAATTATTAGGCACAAATGACAGTCAAACCGGGTAAAGAGATTGAGTTTACCACGTAGATCTCAAAAAAATAAGCAACTTTAATAAAAGAATCCCCTCAAAAAGATACTCAAGGGAAAAGTTATAGTCATTTGAAGTTTCAACACATGTAACGTTAAAGTGTAATTATGAAAATTTGAACTTCAAACGGATATAAAACGTGCATTCGAGTCCGATCGAGGCGATTTTTTTTTCTAATCTGATTATTTTTTGGACATTACGCGAAAAAATACCACACACAGCCATAGGATTTATAGTTTTACGTTTATAGGTTTTTGACCATATATAGAGCAAAATCATAAGGAAAAATGAAAGTCAAATCGGATAAAGGGATTGAGTTTACCACGTAGTTCTCAAAAAAATAGCTATAAAAGAAGAATCGCCTTGAAAAGATACTCGAGGAAAAAGTTACGGTCATTTGAAGTTTCAACAAATATAACGTTAAAGGGGTAATTGTGAAAAGTTGAATTTCCAACGGACATAAAACGTGCATCCGATGTGAGATCGAGGTGATTTTTTTCGAATTTGATTATATTTTAAATATCTACGTAAAAAAATACCACACACTGCCATATGATTTATTGTTTTATGTTATCGGTTTTTGACCATATACAGGGCAAAATTATAAGGAAATAATTAAAGTCAAACGTATAAAGAAATTGAGTTTATCACATAGATCTCAAAAAAATAAGCTACTTTCAAAAAAGAATGACCTCTCAAAGATACTCGTGGAAAAAGTTACGGTAATTTGAAGTTTCAACAAATGTAACGTTAAAGGGGTAGTTGTGAAAATTTGAACTTCAAACGGACATAAAACGTGCATTCGATGTCCGATCGAGGTAAATTTTTTTCCAATCTGATTATTTTTTTGATATCTACTCGAAAAAATACCACACACTGCCATAGAATTTATCGTTTTATTTTTATCGGGTTTTGACCATATATAGAGCAACATTATAAGGCACAAATGACAATCAAACCGGGTAAAGAGGTTGAGTTTACCACGTAGATCTCAAAAAAATAAGCAACTTTAAAAAAAGAATCGCCTCAAAAAAATACTCGAGGGAAAAGTTATAGTCATTTGAAGTTTCAACACATGTAACGTTAAAGTGTAATTGTGAAAATTTGAACTTCAAACGGATATAAAACGTGCATCCGATGTCCGATCAAGGCGATTTTTTTTCCAATCTGATTATTTTTTGGACATAACGCGAAAAAATACCACACACTGCCATAAGATTTATAGTTTACGTTTATAGGTTTTTGACCATATATAGAGCAAAATAATAAGAAAAAATGAAAGTCAAATCGGATAAAGGGATTGAGTTTACCACGTAGTTCTCAAAAAAACAGCTTTAAAAAAAGAATCGCCTCGAAAAGATACTCGACGAAAATTTATGGTTATTTGAAGTTTCAACAAATATAACGTTAAAGGGGTAATTGTGAAAAGTTGAATTTCCAACGGACATAAAACGTGCATCCGATGTGAGATCAAGGTGATTTTTTTCGAATCTGATTATATTTTAAATATCTACGCAAAAAAATACCACACACTTCCATATGATTTATTGTTTTACGTTATCGGTTTTTGACCATATACAGGGCAAAATTATAAGGAAAAAATTAAAGTCAAATCGTATAAAGAGATTGAGTTTATCACATAGATCTCAAAAAAATAAGCAACTTTAAAAAACAATCACCTCTAAAAGATACTCGAGAAAAAAGTTACGGCAATTTGAAATTTCAACAAATGTAACGTTAAAGGGGTAGTTGTGAAAATTTGAACTTCAAACGGACATAAAACGTGCATTCGATGTCTGATCAAGGTGATTTTTGTTTCCAATCCAATTATATTTTCGATATGTACGCGAGAAACACTACACACTGCCATAAAAATTTTAGTTTTACGTTTATCGATTTTTGATAATATATAGGACAAAATTTTAAGGAAAAAATGAAAGTCAAATAAGATAAAGGGATTGAGTTACCAGGTATATCTCGAAAAAATAAGCAACTTTAAAAAGGAATCGCCTCTAAAAGATACTCGAGGAAAAATTACGGTCATTTGAAGTTTCAACAAATGTAACGTTAAAGGGGTAGTTGTGAAAATTTGAACTTCAAACGGATAAAAAACGTGCATCCGATGTCCGATCGAGGCAATTTTTTTCCAATCTGATTATGTTTTTGATATCTACGCGAAAAAACACCACACACTTTCATAAGATTTATAGTTTTACGTTTATCAATTTTTGACCATATATAGGGCAAAATTATAAGGAAAAATGAAAATCAAATCGAATTAAGGGATTGAGTAAACCACGTAGTTCTAAAAAAAATAAGCAGCTTTAAAAAAATAATGGCCTCTAAAAGATACTCGAGGAAAAAGTTACGGTCATTTGAAGTTTCAACAAATGTAACGTTAAAGGGGTAGTTGTGAAAATTCGAACTTCAAACAGACAAAAAATGTGCATCCGATGTTTGATCGAGGCAATGTTTTTCCCAATCTTATTGTTTTTTCGATACCTATGCGAAAAAATACCACACACTTCCATAGGATTTATAGTTTTACGTTTATTGGTTTTTGACCATATATAGGGCAAAATTATAAGGAAAAATGAAAGTCAAATCGGATAAAGGCATTGAGTTTACCACGTAGTTCTCAAAAAAATAATCACCTTTAAAAAAATAATCACCTCTAAAAGATACTCTAGGAAAAAGTTTATGGTCATTTGAAGTTTCAACAAATGTAACGTTAAATGGATAATTGTGAAAAGTTGAACATCAAATGAACATAAAATGTGCATTCCATGTCCGATCGAGGTGATTTTTTTTCTAATATGATTATTTTTTGGATATCTACGCAAAAAAAAAACACGCTGCCATATGATTTATTTTTTTACGTTAATCAGTTTTTGACCATATATAGAGAAAAATTATAAGGAAAAAATCAAAGTCAAATCGGATAAAGAGACTGAGTTTACCACGTAGATCTCAAAAAAATAAGCAACTTTAAAAAAAGAATCACCTATAAAAGATACTCGAGGAAAAAATTACGGTCATTTAAAGTTTCAACAAATGTAACGTGCAAGGGGTAGTTGTGAAAATTTGAACTTCAAACGAACATAAAATGTGCATCCGATGTCTGATCGAGGCAATTTTTGTTTACAATCTGATTATTGTTTTGATATCTACGCAAAAAAAACCACACACTGTCATAGAATTTATAATTTTACGTTTATCGATTTTTGACCATATATATAGGGCAAAATTATAAGGAAAAAATGAAAGTCAAATAGGATAAAGATATTGACTTTACCACATATATTTCAAAAAAGTAAGCAACTTTAAAAAACGAATCACCTCTAAAAGATACTCGAGGAAAAAGTTACGGTCATTTGAAATTTTAACAAATGTTACGTTAAAGGGGTAGTTATGAAAATTTGAACTTCAAACGGACATAAAACGTGCATTCGATGTCCGATCGAGATGATTTTTTTATAATCTGATTATATTTTTGATATCTACGCCAAAAAATATCACACACTGCCATAGAATTTATAGTTTTATGTCTATCGGTTTTTGACCATATATAGGGCAAAATTATAAGGAAAAAATGAAAGTCAAAACGGATAAAGAGATTGAGTTTACCACGTAGATTTCAAAAATATAAGCAACTTTAAAAAAAGAATGACCTCTAAAAGATACTCGAGAAAACAGTTACGGTTATTTGAAATTTCAACAAATGTAATGTAATAGGGGTAGTTGTGAAAATTTGAACTTCGAACGGACATAGAACGTGCATCCGATGTCCGATCGAGGCAATGTTTTTTCCAATCTGATTATTTTTTCGATATCTACGAGAAAAAAACATCACACACCGTCATAGAATTTATAGTTTTATGCTTATCGGTTTTTGACCATGTATAGGGCAAACTTATAAGAAAAAAAATAAAATTCAAATCCGATAAAGGGATTGAGTTTAGCACGTAGATCTCAAAAAAATAATCAACTTTAAAAAAAAGAATCGCCTCTAAAAGATAGTCGAGAAAAAAGTTACGGTCATTTGAAGTTTCAACAAATGTAACGTTAAAGGGGTAGTTGTAAAAATTTGAACTTCAAACGGACATAAAACGTGTATCCGATGTCCGATCGAGGTGATTTTTTAAAAAAATCTGATTATTTTTTCGATAATTACGCGAAAAAACACCACACATTGCGATAGAATTTATAGTTTTACGTTATCGGTTTTTGGCCATATATAGGGAAAATTATAAGGAAAAATGAAAGTCAAATCGGATAAAAAGATTGAGTTTACCACGTAGATTTCAAAAAATAAGCAACTTTAAAAAAAGAATGACCTCTAAAAGATACTCGAGGAAAAAGTTACGTCATTTGAAGTTTCAACAAATGTAACGTTAAAGGGGTAGTTGTGAAAATTTCAACTTCAAACGGACATAAAACGTGCATCCGATGTCCGATCGAGGCAATATTATTTCCAATCTGATTATTTTTCAAAATATATGTGAAAATACACCACACACTGCCATAGGATTTATAATTTTACGTTTATCAATTTTTGACCATATATAGGGCAAAATTATAAGGAAAAAATGAAAGTTAAATCGGATAATGGGATTGAGTTTACCACGTTGATCTCAAAAAAATAAGCAACTTTAAAAAAATAATATCCTCTAAAAGATACTCGAGGATAAACTTACGGTCATTTGAAGTTTCAACAAATGTTAAAGGGGTAGTTGTGAAAATTTGAACTTCAAACGGACATAAAACGTGCATCCGATGTCCGATCGAGGCGATTTTTTTTTCAATATGATTATTTTTTCTATCTCTACTCGTTAAAGCACCACACACTGTCATAGGATTTATAGTTTTACGTTTATCGGTTTTTGACCATATATAGGGGGAAATTATAAGGAAAAAATGAAAGTCAAATCGGATAAAGTGATTGAGTTTATCGCGTAGATCTCAAAAAATTAAGCAACTTTAAAAAAGAATCGCCTCTAAAAGATACTCGAGGAAAAAGTTACGGTCATTTGAAGTTTCAACAAATGTAACGTTAAAGGGGTGGTTGTGAAAATTTGAACTTCAAACGGATATAAAACGTGCATCCGATGTCCGATCGGGGCCATTTTTTTCCAATATGATTATTAGGGTTTAGGGTTTAGAACTTTCATATTTGTCCTCTTTATTTGACATTTGAGTGATTCTTTTCTGTCTTTTGCTTTACAAACATGGATAGGTTAAGAAAATCACACGTGAATCTTTTATTTTTTGTCTTTTGTATTTATATTTACTTTTTGTATAATTTAGACAAAATCAATAATGATAGCAGGAGAAAAATGTAATTTTTAAATCTTTTGGTGTAATGAATTACATATTTGGATAAACTATTTTATTAGACATACATCACTGTTATATATACTAATTTTATCTCTACTTTTAGATAATTACCTTCCCCCGCGAGTCCTCAGGACGCACACCCCGAGGACCTTCCCCCCTCCCCCTGAGTCCTCGAGGAGCAAGCCCCGAGGACCTTCCCCCCCCTCCCCTTGAGTCCTCGAGGAGCACGCCCCGAGGACCCCCCCCCCCCCCCCCCCGAGTCCTCGAGGCGAACGCCCTGAGGAACCTCCCCCCCTCCCCGGGTCCTCACGGCGCATGCCCCCGAGGACCTCCCTCCCCCTCCCCCGAGTCCTCGAGGCGCACGCCCGGAGGACCTCCCCACCCCCCCACCCCCGAGTCCTGCATTTTGTTTATGTTAGAGATGTAGCAACTAACTTTGTACGTCATTTAATTGACAGAAATAAAAAACTAGCAGAGTTATGTTCTTTAACTTGTTCACAGCACATGATTTTCTTGTTTCATAAAAAAATTCAATGAGCGCGGGCGCAAGCATGAGGTAGAAGAAAATGGAGAAGAAAACCTGTATCAAGGACACTTATGATGATACCATCTTTCATATTTGGCTTCATGAAGGAGGTTTGTAGGAGGAGAGTATGTGGACAGTCCAAGGTAATCCCAGCTCCTTGTTGTGTGCAGCTGGTAGAAATGATTTGGAATTACATGGACCACATCAGGTAATTCTGAAATCCTTTTGGCTTGAGCTTCTGTTAACTTAGTTGCAAAGCCGGAAAAGCCATGTCTGTAACTGTAGATGATAGATTCCTTTGCTCCCTCTTGACTGCATTAGAAGAAACATAGACGAAACAAAACATAAAATGTTACTTCCTTCCTATTTTCGGAATATCAAGTATGGAGGAGACCATAGGAATTAATCAGCTTTATTTTTTCCCTCCATTACCTTCCAAGGACTGAAGAGAGTAGTTGATGGTGAGATGATGTTGTGAGATCGACATCATCGTTTTTCCTTCTTCCCAACTAAACAACATGAACCTATATATGTTTAACAATCATATCTAATATCAGCTATACAATAACATATGATGAGCTATTACTATGTAGACTAGTAATAAAGAAAATGTTCATTGCTCACTTTGGTTTCACCATTTGCATCAACTAGTAAGATGTCCGAAAGGTTCAACAGAAGTAGTATTAGACAAACAAAAGCCAAGTAGAGAGGAAGATAGTAAGTGTTGCTCATTTTGTCTGCTCGATCAAAAGTTAAAAGCAGAGATACAAATAACTTCTTTGAGTTAACAATCTTAGCCATTAATCTCCTCTATTTATTAAGCATAGTTGGAAATTGCTCGATTCCTTTTTTCTATTAAACTTCACTGTTTCTCTACCTCTGCAGTAGGGTAAGGTCTGCGTAGATTCAAATCTCACTTAGTGGATTTGTTATTGTTGTCTAATAACACAGATGCAGCAATATAATGCCACTTCACCAATGGATAGTCTGGACTACTTTTCTTATATCAGTGGAATAATTAAGGTTAGAAACTACAAGACAAAAGGTTTATGTCAAAATTTAATAATGAGTCATTATCTCTTGCTATTTATGTTCCTTCATTCATGAAAAGCTCCTTCAAACCAGAGGGGAAAAATAGACATGGAAATTATTATTGTTCATCTTGTATTCCTAAGATACTTAGAACAAAACTTTGAAGAACTTGATAAGACACAATAAAGTTTAAGAACATTTTCACAACTAGAAAATTAAAACTAGTAGAGAAACGAGAATCATAAACAGATTAGAAAAAATATACCAAATATTTTTCTTAAAGAAGAATTATTGTCAATCCGTGTTTATAGAATCTTACTAATTCCAATAAACTTTGCAGAAACACGAAGTTAACAAAGTTTAATAAACCACTGAAGAACAAAGAACAAAAATTAATTCACGAATTTAAAATCTGTAACACATACCAGAATCTGAAAAAATAGGAAGAAAATCAAGCTCACTGAATGCACAGTGTCCCCTTAAGGAAATTATTCCCCTCTAGAATCCGAGGTTTGATTTGGAATATGTAATCCCAGGATAGAATTATCTCAATCACCAGTGTATTGATACGCAAAGCGCTCGTGTCAGCGAGCCACTCAAAAGCAGTAAAGTACACTTAGAATACTAGATTTAGTAATAGTAGAAGAAGTCCAGAAATTCTATTTTTAAAATGAGAGGAAATCCCTCAATTTATAGAAAACAAAGAATAGTGCAAAAAGGTTCTTATTGTGCTATACCGGAAAGGTCACAAACCTTTGAAAAAGTCACAATCTTTCAAAAAGGTTGTCACCTTTCATTAAAAATCACAACTTTTCATAAAAGTCCCAATTTTTCATAAAATTCGCAACTTTTCATAAAAGTCATAACTTTTCATAAGAGTTGCAACCTTTCATAAAAGTCGCAACTCTTCATAAAAGTTGCAACTCTTCATTTCCCATTCACATATTTTAAAACCCAACAATCCCCCGCATGAATAGGGAATGACTCCAAGACAAAGAAACGAACAAGTATGTGTACTTTACAAGCAAGAATAAATTGCATCTAGATAAGTAGGTTTCCCCTTGGACTTTCCGTAGTGAACATATGTCGGATATACTCGGTCAATTGGTAGATGCGATATCTTTGAACCGTCGAGCTTTGATGTATACCTAGACAACCATATGTCACACAATTAATCCTTTACCGTCTATGGTTCTTACGGTTGTGTTCGTTTCAGCCATGAACACCTCCTGGTTTCATGAGTGTATAGAGAATAGGCTTTTGACAATAATTCTCTTTGAAGCGGCTTACACTTCACACTCACATAGGTGATTTCTAACCGTGTTATCGTGTAGATACACTATTTTGTCAAAGAGAATTGATGTTCATCTTGTATTTCTAAGATACTTAGAATAAAACTTTGAAGAACTTGATAAGACACAACAAAGTTTAAGAACATTTTCACAACTTGAAAATTAAAACTAGTAGAGAAACTAAAATCATAAACAGATAAGAAAAAATATACCAAATATTTTTCTTAAAGAAGAATTATTGTCAATCTGTGTTTAAAACTCTTACTGATTCCAACAAACTTTGCAGAAACACGAAGCTACCAATGTTTAATGAATCAGTAAGGGAGATGAACAGAAATTAATTCAGAAAAAACTAAAATATGTAAACGTACCGGAATCTAGAAAATTAGAATAGAAAAATATCAAGCACACTGAATTCACAGTGTCCCCTTAAGGAAATTATTCTCCTCTAGTATCCGAGGTTTGATTTGGACAATGTCCTCCTAGGATTGAATAATCTCAATCACCAGCGTAACTCTGGTGTCAGCGAACCACTCAACAACAATAAAGTACACGAAGAATTTTTTGTGCAGAAGAAGAAGATATCAGAAAAATTTGTAAGGAAAAATTCTACAGAATTAATGGTATTTATAGACAAGAGAAACAGGTTCCGAAAGGTTGCAACCCTTCAAAATCCACACGACCATGATTGAAAGTTTGCAACCTTTCAAACGGTCCTAATTGTTCCTGAAAGTTGAAACCTTTTAGAACAGTCATTTTCAAACGGTGGCAAATTTAAATAAAACCGAGAAAGATTTTAAGTAAAACGGGTCTCAAATCCGAGTCGGGAAAGTTGAAACATTTCAGTTAATCTCAACTAAATAATTGAAAGCGTTTTTGTTATCAACTAATTAATTGAAAACGTTTTGGCCATTTAATTTAATTTAATTAATTAAATAAATAAATAAATTTAAACAAACTTTTTCCAAAAAATAATCTCTCCATCATCATTTTTCAAAGCCAAAGTCAAAGTCAAAGCCGAAGCCGAACGAGCGACGGCGCGAGGGGTGTCAACTGATAATTAGCAGTAGAATGCTAGTGATAACTAGTGATGTTGATGAATGATGATGAGCAATATAAAATGTTGACTAATGATGGTAATTATTTATATAGATTAGTGGATGTAATAATAATTAGTGGAAACAATCGCAAATGATGGCTATTTTTATATGATTAGTTCATGGTCTCTATATTTTAAGCCATTGTATGGGAGATTCTTCTTTTTTCTACTGGTTATATAGTAAAGGAAAGATAAAAACATTTTTCTTGCATAGAAGCTCAATGGTGAAACCACAGCTTCATACTTAGATTACATAAGTGCATAGAAATAATTATCCTACTCTTGCATCCATCCTATACTTTAGCCAGCAAATTCAAGGAACTCTGTTCTCACAGATATTGGACTTCTTACTTTGTAAGTCCATGTTAAGCTCCCGAAACAATAGCCTGTTGTGTATTTGTGAGTTGTTAAAATGGTGTGCTTCATACTTAGATTACATAAGTGCATAGAAATAAATTAGCCAACTCTTGCATCCATCCTATACTTTAGCCAGCAAATTCAAGGAACTCTGTTCTCACAGATATTGGACTTCTTACTTTGTAAGTCCATGTTAAGCTCCCGAAACAATAGCCTGTTGTGTATTTGTGAGTTGTTGAAATGGTGTGCTTCATACTTAGATTACATAACTGCATAGAAATAAATTAGCCAACTCTTGCATCCAGCCTATACTTTAGCCAGCAAATTCAGGGAACTCTGTTCTCACAGATATTGGACTTCTTACTTTGTAAGTCCATGTTAAGCTCCCGAAACAATAGCCTGTTGTGTATTTGTGAGTTGTTGAAATGGTGTGAGTGAAAGAGATTTTGTTGGTGTTACTTTTATGGTAATGCCCAGTGGAGACTCAATGATAGCCTTATATTTGGAGTTCACTGGTCTGATGTTGGTGAGTTCTCTTGAGACTTGGTATTGTTACAGATGGGACATTGAAATCAAGAAGGCCAGGATCTTTTGCAGCATTTGCATTCACGAGTCCACCACCAAAATCAAACGGATCAGCAATCTTCTATAATAGGTTCCCCTGAATGAGGGTCCGTTTGCCATGCTGCATGCACAATATGACAAGTTGATTTAGAAGCACCAAAAGATAAACAGAACATATGGCAAACTACATCTGCCTGGAGTAAAGACCTGTTGTGACAATTGCAGAACTGATAGCAGCTGGTGCCAATGTGGGTGCAGGGACTTGAGCAACGCGACCATGCCAGACACGTGAGGAGCTACCATTGATGTTCCTGATTCAAATTCGTACGGAGTTTCTGCAGGAGGAACAGCAGCCAATATATTGACTCCTGGAGCTGCTATATCTGGCTGTAACATCAGACGTTAATTTTAGAAATATGGTGCAAGTAGCATATGATATCATGTCGCTTTGAATGGTTTGGTCTGGCCAACTCGATTTCCAAATGCATTGGTCTGTTCGTGCGGAACCATGGTGAGTGAAGGTGTTAAGAAGAGGTAGACCTAAAATTACTTGGAAAAATGTTGTCTCAAAAGACCTATAATTTCTTGGAATTCACAAATACTTGGCAAAAAAAGGGTAAAATGTAGGAAAAAGATCTATATAGGTGAAAAATATGGAGATCATATAGTGAACTGCAACTTAGCTTGGAATTGAGGCATAGTTATGCTAATGTATTTGTTATAGATGCAATAATGAGTTCCTACATACTGTGCTACTTAGTAATACCTAGAAATTCATACCTTAAGTATGGCGGGGGCAACAGAATTGGGACCTTGAGATGAGAAGGACGCAATATGTGTTGAAACAGGCTTTCCAGTACGAGTTCTGGTAGGACTCAGCTTTACTTGTGATTCCTGCATTATATTTTATCAATGGTTTTAAGCACCAACAGGCCAGTCCCAACACACCTTGTACATAGCAAGCCGAGCCTTGGGTGCACCACCCTAACTGTTCCATAAGCAAGTCCATGGTAACTTGCATTTGGTGCAACGGAGCCACCTGCGGTGCTTGATGTATGTGTGCCATGTCCATTTCTATCCCTTGGTCACAAACTCATTTGCAAGAAAACTAGGATCCTTGATTATTGGCTGTCCCAGCTCTGCTTCTAAACCTTTTATAAAGTATTTTGCTCCAATTAGTTTCCTGTTGCATACCTTAGCAGGATCGAAACCTTTTTTCTTAATCCTTCTACTTAGATAGAAAGAGGAAAACCTGTATCGAGGACACCCATCTCCCGTGTTGGCTTGATGAAGAAGGTTTGTTGGAGGAGAAGATGTGGACAGACCAAGGTAATCCCAGCTTAACTTGTATAAGTGATTTGGAATCACATGGACCACATCAGGTAACTCTGCAACAAATTCAATGAGGGATAAGCTTAAAATACAGTGTTGAGTACTGTTTTAAGTTATTGTGTGCCAAATTTAAAATTTTCAAAGTAGAGATTAGAGTTTTTTACCTGCAATCTTTTTGGCTTGAGATTTTGTTAACTTGGCAGCGAAACCAGAGAAACCATTGAATCTCTTGCAGCTTCTTCACTGCATCAAGAGAAAACATAAATACTAATTTGATGGTGAGATGATGTTGTGAGTTGTGCATCATCATGTTGTCTTCTTCCCATGTAAACGAACCTATATATTTAACAATCCTATTAGCTTTACCATGATGAAGTAATTGTGTGAGACGAAAGAAATTACAGATTAATTAACCAGTATTGATGTACTCCTTTTGGATTCGCCATGTGCATAAATTGCTAAGACATCGGACAAGTTGATGAGAAGGAGAACAGCAGTGAAAGCCAATTTATATGAAAGAAAGTAATTGATGCTCATTTTCTGGTATTTTCAGCTGTTGTGTTTGGTTTCAGTATTTTCACATTTGAGGATCGTACATTTCATTATTTAAAGTGAATAAGTAATTTTCTCATTAATTGTCCTAACTTAGCTTCTCTAATGAATTGCATAAAATTAGGAGGATTTTTTACAAACCACAACGTTATAGCCACGAATAACCATACGCCGCGACAAATTTCAATATTTAGATAATGTAGTGCTAGTTTTTGTATTTGAGATACAGCCTCGGTTAAATCACGCTCCGGTTAAATCACGCTCCATTCTCTCATCCCTTTTTGTCTATGTATTTGTGTTCCACAATTTTAATTTTAATTTTAAATACCGTATATTTGTCTTTGATATCTGTATATATCAACCATGTTCGTACTTTTTAGATACAGAATGTGACATAATAATCCCAATTCGTCCAACTCCCACAAATTGGGAACCTTTAAAAAAAAGTAATTATGCGATGAACTTGCAAGTCAGTAAAATTAAATTAAATTATGATAATTAGTCAAGATGAATATGACAAGTTCAAAAACTCAGAACTCACCATCTTCCATTGAGGACCCACCCCCCAGACTCCTCAGGGCGCACGCCCCGAGGACCCCCCCACCCCCCAGAGTCCTCAGGGCCCGAGGCCCCCACGCCCCGAGGACCCCCCACCCCCCACCCCCAAGAGTCCTTAGGGCGCAAGCCCCGAGGACCCCCCACCGGTCAGAGTCCTCAGGGCGCAAGCCCCGAGGACCCCCCACCGGTGGTCCCCACCCCCACCCCCTGGGTCCTCAAGGCGCACACCCACCCCAAAGAGTCCTCAGGGCGCACGCCCCGAGGACCCCCCCCACCCCCCACCCCGGTCCTCAGGGCGCACGCCCCGAGGACCCCCCACCCCCCCCCCCACCCCCCGCATACCCCCACCCCCACCCTCCACCCCGAGTCCTCGGGCGCACCCCCCGAGGGACCCCCCACCCCCCCTAACCCCACCCCCCTCCCCTAACCCCCCACCCCGAGTCCTCAGGGCGCACGCCCCGAGGACCCCCCACCCCCTCCCAGGGCGCAACGCCCCGAGACCCCCCCACCCCCCTACCTCCACCCCAAGTCCTCAGCGCACGCCCCGAGACCCCCCACCCCCCCTAACCCTACCCACCCCCCCACCCCATCTCCTATCCCACTACCCCCTTACCCCCCTACTCCCCCTTCCTCTACCCCCCACCGACCCCGTTTCCTCTACCCCTCTACCCACCCCCTTAACCCCCCTCTACCCCCCCCGCCTCTACCACACACCCCACACCCCACCTATTCCCGACCCCCCTACCCCCGTAACCCCCCCCCCCAATCTCCTCTACCCCACCCCTCCTTAACCCCCCCCTCTCTTCTACCCTACCCCCTCTCTACTCCTCCTCTACCCCCCTAACCACTTCCTCTCCTACCCGTTCCTCTACCCCCTACCTCCTTCCTCTACCTCCCCCCCTTGGCTACCCCTCTATCCCCCCTTACCTTCCTCTACTACCCTTATATCCCCTCCCTTCTCTCCCCCTTCCTCTCTACCCTACCCCTACCCCCCCCCCTCGAGACCTCGAGGCGCCTTGTCCCAAGCCTACCCTCCCCCTCCCCGGGACCTCAAGGTGTTGTGCCTTGTGGCCCCCGCCTCGCCCTTGAAAAAGTCCACATTACAAAAATATGGATGCATAATAGGAGAAGATAAATTTGGACTTTTAGATACACAAGAAAAATAAATCAACCTAGAGATCAAATATAATTTAAACAAGGTGATATACAACAGTTGAACACAAACAGAATTGCAGATATTCAGAGAGATGAGTTCTTGAGAAAACAAAAGAAATCAGAATGCATAAACAAATACTCAAACTTCATCTGAGCTGGCAAGTAATCACTCCAACTTTGAGAGTGGCAAAACAAGCTCTCTCAGTCCACTTTTAGGTCCTTTTCCTACGGCATCATCTCTCTGCTACTCGAAGAAAACCAAGTTGTTGCAACTTTATTTACCTTACAGTGGTTTGAAATATTTTAAAACACAATTGTGTGATGTGCAGGCGGATTGTGATCGAGTTACTAGTGATCTACTTCCAATGGAATCACTGCAAAGAGGTATGAATAATCTCTTAACCAGGAAGAGGCAGGGGAGGGCTAATATGAATACCTTAACCCATAGATAGTTATTTGTGCGTCAAAAAGGTCTGACATGGTCGCAAAAGCAAAGAGTGAAGAAGACAAATCAACCGAAAAACTCATTTTCATCCTAAAGATTCAATCTATACAGGCTTATATTGATAACGAAAAATATCAAAATAATCTAGCACTAACTTGGTGCTAGTACATTAATATCGTCAAAACCCTCCTATACACAAAAGCAAAACGAAAGGGTTCTTCTGTACAAATATCCGTATAATGAGCCTATGAAATTTACCAAGCTATTTTCATCTTGAAGATCAACCAAAAAGCCAAAAGTCATAAGCATCTAACCTTAATCTTTTGTACAGAATCTGCTTTTCTTTCAAAACATCTTGCATTTCTTCCCTTCCATAATATCCAACAAACAGAAGCTAGTGTGGTTTTCCAAATCTCTCTCATAGGTTTCTATGAGAAAGATTAATGACTAGATCTGACTTGCCACAGAACAGATTCTGTTTAAAATTCTCTTCTGACTTGGATCCAAAATTGTGAACTAGAATAATTTTAGTTAATTAAATAGTAGTAGTGGTGATTTCAGGACCCTAAATACAACTAATCTTCAACATGACAGATGCGTCAACTTTATACATGTTTAGGCACAAAGATCCAGAGTAAACAAACAAAAATGATTGAATAAAGAAGACAAAAAAAAAAAGAATCATACACAAAAGCAGAGTTTCTGAGTAAATATTAAAATGCCATTACACTCCCTAAATTACAAACATTCAACAGAAAAGATGGATCATCTTCGTTGGCAAGTGCTGAGAAGAGAGTAAATTACAAGTTTAACCCCACTGGACACTGGTAACTTTGCACCTAACATCTTCAGAGATATTCACTAAATATATTTGCAGATACAAAGAGACCCTACAGCCTCACATGGCATCATAGAAAAAATACATACAACACATTCCAACTTGAGCGTCACTAAGAGGAAGTGATAGATCTATTATATTTCATGTGACTTTTAACTAGTTGGCCAGTAAAGATAGCTGACATGAGAGATAGCTCACCAGCAAGAACATAACCAGCTACTATTGTGGCCAAGAGTCTTGCATTTGAACCTGGTGCATCTCTATTTGCACCTTTAACTCCTAGTAAGTTCAAGCAAGCCAACTGTGATCAAACTAAAATTCCACTAAACTAAAATTCTTTTGGGACTTTGATCAAACATCTCCAGGGCAACAAAATCTAGCCCCCACATTCAAGACTTTGATCAAACATCTCCAGGGCAACAAAATCTAGCCCCCACATTCAACAGAATATTGATATCAATTTTTAAAAATTCTGCCTCTATGAAGTTGCTAGTTGATTGAAAGTTCTCATATTAATATTTTTTTTCAGAGTCGAAAAACTCAAGAAGTTTGGAAATCCATATTGAAGAGGTAAAAATCATATAGAACAATCATCAATTAATACAGAAAGAAAATAGATAAATACAGATAAAATAACACAGAAACGAGAAGGAAATTGAATCGATGAAAATCCAAAGTCATCTCAATTGAATGCACTAAAATTAATCAATATACAAGAAGAAGGGTTTCAGCATAACAAAATTGTAAGCAGAAACAGGAGAGAGAGTTAACACCCATGAATGATATACCAAATTCCCCATTCCTACGAGTTGAATTCAAGAAGTTATTCAATCAATCCCCAAAAACCCCAACCCTAAGTCAGACAAAAATGGAAAAAAAAGGTACCTGAATACGAAAATAGATTCAAGAAACATAGCAATGTCTCTACTCCTTTGCCAACTTTATTCTCGCCACCATCATCTTCATCGCCTAATTTAGTGGTAATGTGGAAGAGAATGGTAGTGAGGAGGAAGAGAAGAGAAGAGAGAAATTAGATTTCAAAATAATTTTGATAATTGGAAACAAAATATCAATATAAGGAAAGCAGTCGTTACAAAAGAGCCGTTATTTGTGAAATTAGATTTCAAATTAATTAAGAACGTAGTAATCAAATTTATAAAATTTGTCTTCAATTTAAATAAGATTAATTAACAAGCTTCACAATTTAAATGAAATAAAATAACAAAATAAAATAAAGACATTTAATACTCATAAAATGTACTAGTTAATTATATACATAATTATATAGAAGCATACACACTATTTCAAAATCATAAAAAGTGACAATACTATTTGAAAATAACGTGAAAAACAAAACGAAATATTTCTAAGTGGTTGCAATTTAATTTCGGAAAAGAGCGTAAATTACCTTCAAAGTATTAAAAATGGTACAAAATTATTCTTCATCCACTCTTGGCTCCAAAATATCCTTCCCACCCATCCATTGGGTCCAAAATACCCCTGTCATCCACCTTTTGGTTCAAAATTGACCACTTATTTAACGGTTTTATATTTAAATTATTTAAATATTTTTTTAAATACGTGGCTCTCAACTATTTGTTATAATTTAACTTATTAGTATAATTTATAAATCAATCCACTACCCACCCATTACTAATTAAATCCCTCCAAATTAATAAACTCGTCACATTATTAATGCAACAACAGAAAAGCTACTACCAATTGAGTGTTTTTAAAAATTTGAGGTGAAAATATTTATAGTAGTAAATTATCATACATTCAAGTGTCTAAATAAAAATTACCGATAAACTTAAAAGTCTGACTATGTTTATCTTAATTATTCTTACGTTTCAATTATGTGATGTTACTTCATAGGTAACTTTTTTTCAAAATAATATATTAATGGTTTTAAAACAAATCATAAATATTTAGAAAATTATATTTTAAAAAAGTGCATGAATTAATTCGGGATGTATTAATTCTTTACCTTTAATCATAAATTTCTAATTCAACCTTGAAAGAGAATCCTATTGAAAGTCTCCTCTTAAATAAGCGGCTCAACCTAAAATTAATTGGGCTTAAATTCGGACTCGAATAATTTTGGATGTCATTTTTAGAAATCTATAATTTCATCGTGTTTTAGTAGTGTTTATGGCAATTTTGATATAATAATTGGATTATTAATTGGGTGGGGTTTAGTTAGCAATGAGTGGGTAGTGGGTTGATTTATAAATTATATTAATAAATTAAATTATAACCAATAGTTGAACTCCAAGTATTTTTAAAAATACGTAAAGAGTTTAATTTTAAAACAATTAAATAAGTGGTCAATTTTGAACCAAAAGGTGGATGACAAAGGTATTTTGGAATCAATAGGTGGATGAAAAGGGCATTTTGGAGCCAATAGGTGGATGAAGGGTAATTTTGTACCATTTTCAATACTTCAAGGATATTTTAGGCCTTTTTCCGATTTAATTTACATTGTGAATGATCAAAATTGGATAGCAACGATTAGGTACAACGTTCTTTTAACTACTTTCAAGCTTTTTGATTACCAACTTTTACATCCAAATTCAAAAACTCATATAGTAAAATAATTATTTTAGCACTCCAAAGAGTTTTTCGTATTTCGATATATAAATCAATCTTTAATGAAAAATTCATACTAAATCCTAGACATAAAAAACTTAACTCCAATCATAAGAACTCTTACCGGTGTTATTGACAACAACTTAAGGAGAACATAATAGAACTTAACAGACAAATTTGTAAAATAAGGTTTGAAAAGATGGTTTCGATATAACGGAAAAATGGCCATATCATCATTTGAAAAGTTAAACGATTGAACCACCTTTCGACGTGGTGGTACCCCAACTCATTACAGAGGTCTTCACAAAGAACTTGGGATGCTCTGAAGAGACAGTTCCATTGTCTAATACATAAGAAAAATAACGAATTTTCCGTAATTCCTAAAAAAATGCTTGTAAATGTAGAAATATGTTTTTAAAAAAGTGTGAGTATACATGGTGGTTCCCCAACTCATTATGGAAGTCCCATAAAGTTTTCTTAGAAAATAATTTTGGGTGCTCCGAGGCACCGGATATGTAGATTAACACACGAAAAAAAATAAAAAAATTGTGTAATTCCTAACAAAGGCATGTAAATACGAAAATAAGCGTTAAAAATTATGTGAATATATCTGATGGTTCTCCAACTCATTGCGGAGATCCTCATAAAAATTTTCAAAAACTATTGATGTGGTATATAATGTAAACAATTATATTTTTTCATCAAGTTGTTGTTACTATAAAAATTTATATCTATATCTTAAAAAGTATCATTACTTTAGATGATAACAATTCAAAAGTAGAAACAGTCCATAAATGATAAGTTAGGATGTGCAACTTTAATAAATAAATTCAATATTTATTTTTTATAAGAAAAAACATGGCCTTGGTCCCTTTTAGCCCTTTGCGGATAATTCAACTCTATCATGGTAGTGAGGAGGAAGAGAAGAGAAGAGAAGAGACGAGAGAAATTAGATTTCAAAATAATTTTGATACGTGGAAACAAAATATCAATATAAGGAAAGTGGTCGTTACAAAATAGCCGTTATTTGTGAAATTAGATTTCAAATTATTTAAAAACGTAGTAATCAAATTTATAAAATTTGTCTTCAATTTAAATAAGATTAATTAACAAGCTTCACAATTTAAATGAAATAAAATAACAAAAAAGATTAAGATAATTTTTTAATACTCATAAAATGTACTAGTTAACTTCAATTAGTAGAACTCTTACCGATGTTATTGACAACAACTTAAAGAGAACATAGTAGAACTTAACAGACAAGTTGTAAAATAAGATTTGAAAAGATGATTTCGATATAATGGGAAATGGTCATATCATCATTTGAAAAGATAAACGATTGAACCACCTTTCGACGTGGTGGTTCCCCAACTCAACAGAGGTCTTCACAAAAAACTTGGGATGCTCCGAGGAGCCAGTTCCATCAGCTAATACACAAAAAAATAACATATTTTTCGTAATTACAACAAAATATATGTTTGTCAACGTAAAACTATGTGTTAAAACACTTTATTTTAAACATTTTCTCTCATCAGATGTGTAATCCTACCTCTTACCCATATATTGCATGTCATTTTTCAGTGATATGTCAGAAATTAATTATTAAAAAAAATAAAAAAGAATCAAATATTTAACTTTTATAAATTTTGAAATTTTTAAATAGTCATGTTCTTCAATCCTCATATATACTTACAATTTGAACGCCAAATTCATACTAAATAGATGAATTTTTTCTTTATTCGACTTGAAATTTCAACTACAAGTTTACTAACACAAATTCAATGAGTCTCAATCACAAATTTGAATTAATTTCACAAATTCATAAGACCAATAATTTGTTGTTCTTTAAGCTTTCTCAAGCTTATCAATGAAATTTTCAACTTTTTCAATATCCACCATCACTCTTTACGTTAATGCATATCATACCTCATCTTTGAATCTAACTAACACAAACAATGATTTTAACTTTTAAAATAAAAAAGATTAAGAATTTAAAAAAATGGGGGCTGAAAAAGGAAATGAATATTTGTTGCATAGAGTAGGGAGAAGAGTAGAAATTGGGGTGGGGTGAGGCGGGAGTAGGTCATTGAAGAAATAAGTTTTTTATTTAAAAAAGAATATTTATAAATTAAATATAATGTATTTACACGCTTGAAAGCGAGTGTATTCACACATTTTTTCAACTCAATAATATTTATGTCACATAGATTTGGTTAATGATCAAAGAAGTTTCAAATATTGTATTTTGATAAGTTTAAGAGTCCAGTTGATAAAATATAGAGTAAAAGAGTTCAGAATACAAACTCATACAAGTATAAGTTTAAGAGTCCAGTTGATAAAGTATAGAGTAAGTACATCCTTTTCTGATTTTACATCTGATGTCTGGTACCAAATTGGAGTCCGACTAAATTCATATTTGTGCCGAAAAGTTTCAAATTAGGGGTAAAGCGCTTCCTAACAAAGGAGACTCTCGAGACCTCTGATTAAAGATAAAAGAGTACTTACCACTGCACCACAATCCTCATTAACTAATGTCAACATTACTAATGCCTTGGGCATAATTTGACTCAAGTCCGAACTGTATTTGAACTGAGGATCCCAAACGAGATTTCTTACTTTGGTTTCACCATTTGCATGAACTAGTAAGATGTCCGAAAGGTTCAACAGAAGTAGTATTAGAAAAACAAAAACCAAGTAGAGTTGAAGATAGCAAGTGTTGCTCATTTTGTCTGCTCGGTCAAAAGTTAAAAGCAGAGATACAAATAACTACTTGGAGTTAACAATTTTTGCCTAAGTTGCGCGGACTCTTCATTTTTGCAGGCAAACCCGTCTCGACACGAATCTGGTGCGGGTGCGGGTGCGGGGTGCGTGTCGGATTCGGTCAATCCAATCCGGACACTTTGACCGAAGCCGAGAAAACATTGGAGAAGAAAAAATTAATTTCCGACGACGTAAAGAGTATAAAGCTTGAAAAAGTACAGAGAAGAGAGAAGAGAAAATCAGTTTATGGCGACAACGCCGAGCACTACAGAGAATTGAAAGAGAAGAAGAAGAGTTGAGAAGAAGAAGAAGAGTTTTTTATTGAAAGTTGAAAAAGTAAATGGTCTGCAGCCTGCAGGGAGCCAGACTTTTTTTTTTGAAAGTTGGAAAAAGTACATGGCCTTATCAAACACATAACAAAGACAAAATAAGTTATGAACCAAAAATTAATTTTAAACATTTATAAGTCCTTCCAAGCAAAGTAGTCAACTTTTAGAATTATTATTTTATATTATTTTTGTGCCAATGACACCATGAGAAAAGGCCTATATATAGAGAGAGACTTGAGAACAGTGTCTGAATTCCCTTTTTCTGCTTTTCCGTACTTGCTTAATACACTAATTTTCTTTTATTTATATATATATATATATATATATATATATATATATATATATATATATATATATATATATTGCATTCTTTGTCCTATTTTACATAGTAAATCAAATTTAGCAAATCAACTCAATTTTTAATATAGTTTTTAAAATTTTAAATTATTAATTATTATAATTTATAGTATTAAAAATTAAATAAAATTTCTATAAAACTTCTTGTCATCTTGAAAAATGACCACATTAATTTGAAGCCTACAAGCAATAGAATTGCCATTATTAAAAAACAAGAGAAAGGGTTCCACTATGACATCTTAATAGTGTTGACTATCCTATTGTAGAGAGAGAGAGAGAGAGAGAGAGAGAAAAAAAAATTAAATGAACAAATATTACAATTTACATGTATAAAGAAAATAGAAATGGAAATATTAGAAAAAGGAGAAAAGAGAACAATATTTTAAAAGATAAATATTTTGTCCATATAAATAGGACAAAAAAATTTTTGTGTGTGTGCGCGCGGGTGCGTGCGTGCGTGTGTCTGATATATAGTTTCACGCACAATATCATATTCAGATCATGTCTCACTACTCACTAGATCACTTAATTCTTCATATCAATACAAACGCTTTAAGGATCCTGTCTTACTAGATCTTTTGATTCTTTCTATCATTACAAGTTTCGAACTATCGAAATACTAGAAATATGTATAGATATATATAGTTTCACGCACAATACCATATCCAAATCAAGGATCATGTCTCGCTAGATCACTTAATTCTTCTTATCAATACAAGCGCTTTAAGGATCCCGTCTTACTAGATCTTTTGATTCTTTTTATCAGCACAAGCTTCGAACTATCGAAATACTAGAATTATATATTATATATATAGATATATATATATTTTCACACATAATATCATATCCAGATCAAGGATCATGTCTCGCTAGATCACTGAATTCTTCCTATTAATACACGTGCTTTGAGGATCCCGTCTTACTAGATCTTTTGATTTTTTCTATCATTATAAGCTTCGAACTACTAAATATATATATATATATATATATATATATATATATATATATTCAGATCAAGGATAATGTTTCGCTAGATCACTGAATTCTTCCTATAAATACACGTGCTTGAGGATCTTGTCTTACTAGATCTTTTGATTCTTTCTATCATTATAAGCTTCGAACTACTAAAATACTATATATATATATATACATATATATAAAGTTTTACCTACAATATCATATTCAGATCAAGGATCATGTTTTGCTAGTTCACTGAATTCTTCCTATCAATACAAGCGTTTTAAAGATCTCATCTTATTAAATCTTTTTATTCTTTTTATCATTAAAAGCTTCGAACTATCGAAATACTAAAAATATAAGTATAAGAAATATTAAAATTACTTAATTCTTAGATAAAAGCATTATAGCCAAACGTTCTCACAAAAATAAAACTTAGATAACATAAATTTTTCTATTAGAACTATAAAAACAATTCAAATAATAATAGTAAACATATATGTATACAATATACATACACTCCTCTTGAATGATGAAAAAAGAAAGTTCAAAAGTCTTCCAAGTAAGTAGAGTAGGAGTCAAAAAATTATCTCATCAGTCATCATCTAGTAAAAAAAAATTTCATTCTCACCTACTTTTCCCTCCCAAAATCAAAAACAACATTGTTTCTTCTTTGTTTTTCATTCAAGTTTATTGTAAGCAAAAAAAAATCATCTTCCTTTGTTTAGCAAGATGACATCAAGTAGTCAAAAAAAAAAAAGATTTTATGAGACCTACAAAAAGTGTAAGAATAGATTTTGATGATAAACCTATATGGAATCATGTTAAAATTATTTCGATGGCTTCAAATGGGGGTGGGAATAGGACATGGTCTTGTAACTATTGTAATAAAATAGTTACGGGATCATATAATAGGGTGAAAGCACATCTTTTGTGATTATCGGGTCATGGTGTTCAAATATGTAAAGAAAGTAGTGGTGATATATATGCGATTTTGAAGATGGAGCATGAACAAGCGGAAAGAAAACAAACCAATGTTCAAGTTGATGCAAGAAAAAAGATGATTATATATCACTTCCGGAGGGGACTGATCTAATTCAACAAAAAAAAATGAAAGAGTTCGAGTAGTGGAGCTATCGAAAAATCATTCGGCATCTATGAGAGGTATACGGCCGACAAATTAGGATGTTCTACGCATCAGGTTTATCATTCAACTTTGCCAACTCTCCTTATTTTAAAAAATATTCTAAGTTTCTAGCCGAAAATTTCATTCCCGGTTATATTTCCCCATCATATAATAGATTGAGGTCAACTCTTTTAGCTCAAGAAAAAATACATATTGATAGAAAGTTGCAACCAATAAAAGGTACATGAAAAAAGAAAGGATTGTCGATTTGTTCGGATGGATGGTCCGATAATAAAAGACGACCTTTGATCAATATAATGTCATCATATAGTGGAGGCCCAATGTTTTTGAATTCAATCAATTCTAGTGGAATCGTAAAAGATGGTGAATTGCTAACTTATTTATTGAAGCAATAGAAAATGTAGGTTCAAAAAATGTTGTTCAAGTTATTACGGATGATGTAAGTAATATGAAACTTGCCGGTACTATAGTGGATCAAAAATATCCTCATATATTTTGGATTCCTTGCGTTGTTCATTGTTTGAATTTAGCTTTGAAAAGTATGTGCCAACCTTTGGAAAAATTACCTCACTTTACTAATTGTAAATGAATTTTAGAGTTACTTAGTGAAGTGAGTAATTTAAAGAATTTTGTTGTGAACCATGACATCGCACATGCACTTTTTCAAAAACATTCGGATTTGTGTTTGTTGAAGGTTGGTGAAACAAGATTTGCCTCACACATCATTATGACCACCCGAATTCGCAAAGTAAGAGAAAATGGTCATGGATGATGAATGAAAGAATTATAAGGGGGATAAGGGAATTGAAGCCAAGACACGTGAAATAAAATCGCTTATAATGAATGATGAAAAATGGGATAATATTGACTATTTCTTGAAATTTACGGAACCAATTATTGATATGCTAAGAAGTGCCGATATTGATGGTCCAAAATTACATCTCATTTATGATATGTGGGACTCAATGATTGAGAAAGTCAAGAAATTCATCTTTGAGCATGAGGGAAAAGATCTCATTTCCGATCAATCAAATTTTTTTGATACTATTCATGATATTCTTGTGACTAGGTGAAACAAAAGTAACACACCTCTATATTGTATGGCACATTATTTGGTTCCCAAATATTATCATGAATCATGGCTTTAAGGAGATAATGGAATTCGAAAGCTAGCTCCCAATGAAGATAGTGAAATTTCATTGAATAGAGTCAAGTGCTTTCAAAGGTACTTTAAAGATTCTAATGAAAAGAAACAAGCCTCATTGGAGTATGGATACTTTTGTAACTGAAATGGCTATTTTAGGCAAATGGCTATTTTAGTGAGCCTCATGTGATTGAGGCTATGATGTATGAAGATTCTCTTTCTTGGTGGGCAAATCATGGGGTCTCGGTTCCACTTTTGCAACAATTAGCTTACAAGTTGCTTACTCAACCGGCTTCTTCCTCTTGTTGTGAAAGAAATTGGAGTACATATTCTTTGATTCACAATATCAAGAAAAATAAGTTAGCAACTTCAAGAGCCGAAGATTTAGTGTTTGTACATTATAATCTCCAATTGTTGTCCCGCAAGAAAGAGAAATATATACATGGGCCAAGCAAATATTGGGATGTTGGTATGTCTATATTTTCTTCAATTATTTAGTTTAAATGGATTTCTTTTCTTTTTATATAAGATTCTCTAATATATTTACTCTTTTTAATTTATTTTAGGTGGAGATCGATTTGATATTAATGAGACAACTAATGATCTAACCGAGCTTTCAATAGATGATCCTCAAATTGAAGGTGTGATATTTGAGGAAGAGTTTGCAGATTTGGAAGAAGTTGAAGAAGATGTGGAAGATGTGGAAGAGATAACTAACTTAATTAAATAACTTGATAATTGACAATATTTTGTTGTTATGTTAATTTTAAGTTATGGATTAAGTTGAGACAATCTGTTGCTTTTTGTTCAATAGTATGTTTTACACTTTTACTTGGTGTATTGAATATTGATTAGTAATTATGAATATCTAAATTGTGGATAAATATCTTTGTATATCTTTTGAATTTTAATAATTGTAGTATTTTCTTCACTTTTCACTTTGTTTCAACTTTCAAGAGTTACTATCCATGTTCTAAGGTTAGTCCTTCTTTCCAATTTTTATTGATTCTTTTAGTTATATTTATTCTGTTGTAATTTGTAAATGCTTTTAATGTTTAGTTTCTATTTTGTTGTGTCTTTGTAGGAAGAATAGAAGAGTAATCTCATCTTGAAGAACGGAAGATAGAATTCTACAAAATACATGTAAGTTTATCATAATATATCTCTCAAATTTAGAATATCTTCATGACTATATTTTTATAATATTAAAATTTTTTAGCCGTATCCCCACATCCGTATCCATACTCTGATTCGCACCCACGAATCTTAAAATTTGGATTTCGCCGAATTCTATTCTCGGATTCGCATCCGTCTCGGATACCCGCACCCGAGTCCGAGCAACTTAGATCTTTGCCATCAATCTCCGCTATTTATAATAGTTAAGCATAGTTGGAAATAGTTTGATTCCTTTTTTCTATTAAACTTCATTGTTTCTCTATCTCTGCAGTAGGGTAAGGTCTGTATAGATTCAAATCTCACTTAGTAGATTTGTTAATTTTGTCTAATCACACAGATGCAGCAATATAATGTCACGTAACCAATGGATGATCTGGACTACTTTTCTTACATCAGTGGAATAATTAAGGTTAGGAACTACATGACAAAAAGTTTATGTCAAAAGTTGGTAACCAGTCATTATCTCTGCTATATGTTCCTTCATTCATGAAAAGCTCCTTCAAACCAGAGGGGAAAAATAGACATGGAAATTTTATACTAGACGAGCCCAATTTCCCTGCTCAACTTTAACCGTGAGTCCTGACTCACGCCTATATCCTTTGGAAAGACATCTAGAAATTTATAAACTCATGGATATTCATAAAGAGATTCAGGTATCAAATATTGTTATTTTAAGGTATTAAATTAGAATTATCTACATTTTTAACTTTTTATCTGATAGCAATCAAGCTTTTTCCCAAGTAAAAGGTTGGCTCATGGAATTAGATAGTGCATAAGGTTTAGTACTCTATATACTAAAGTGAAAATTCAATTATGAAAAAAGAACAAGAAGATGTGCGTCGACCCATGCATAGGATTAAAATGTTATTCACAATTTGCATAGGAAAGAAGGTGCTTATATTGGAGCACTAAATTAATAGCAGATAAATTTAAAATTTATATCACATAAGATCGTTAAATTTAGATAATATTAATATCGATAATATGCATCTGCCTTATTACGCGATATACTGGTCAAATGCTTTTGTGAGCCATTATAATTTTAAAATTTTATATCACTATCTCAAAAGTTAATTATTTTTATACATAAAAAGTTAGTACTTAGAGAACTTGGAAGATTTCTTATTTAGATTGTAAACCATTATGTTGACCAATTAATTTCCTCGAGACATGATATATCCAAAAAATTGCGACACCTTGAACTATCTCTACTTTTATCAGTGTAGCAGTGAGAATGATCCAATAATAGTAGCACTCCTTCTGTTTTAATTATTGTAAAGAAATTATTGTGTTCCTAAATTGTTCTTATTAAAGTCATTTTGGCGCCATCAAATAATTGTCAAATAGAAATTACTTTTTTTGGCGATACAGACTAAATAATAAGACCAATCAAATATTATATTTTCTTCCGACAACATTGTTGTAATGTCGAGCGTTCTTTATTATTGTGGGATATTCAATTGAGGTTTTCACACGAAGAGGGATTAGAGGCGGAGTTAGGTGGAAGTTTGTGTGTTCGGATGAACTATCCTATATTTGTATTAAAAAATTAAATAATATATATATATATTAACTTGTGACCCCAAACAAAAGTGATTTAAAACCCCCAATCTTCTAATATTGACTCCACCTCCTAGAGGGGTTCACTTCACTAACCACCAAATTTAGATGTGATTGAGATTATGATTACACTAATTGGACCATGTGATTGATAAATATGGCCACTAGCTGATTTTAACCATTCACAAACATGACAGTGCACCAGTAAAAACTGAGGGGAAAAAATGAAATTAGAAAAATTCTAGAAAATATGTACACAATAATTAAAAGTGGATCCAGAATTTGAAGGTTAATGGTATCACATAGCTTTGAACATAGATGTATTGCTATTTACAAGATACAAAATTGGTAAATATTTGATTGGTTTGATAAAATTTGGCTTCATTTCATATATTCATCTTTCTGATTTACATAGATAAAATAGATCGAAAAAAGAAAAAAATAATTATGACAACTTGACACAAAGAAAAAGTGATTCAATGATGACATAACAATTTATCCTCACAATCAATATAACAAACTATAGATCAACTGATATGTTTGGGTGTCGTGTCACCCCAACCCATACACATAGATCCACCCACAAATACCTAGTTTAGTGATCATGTGCATCATAAATTTTCCCATAAGCCGCCCCCCCTGGCTGCAACCATTATGATGTCTTTGAAGAACTATCAAACCTCAGTTATTTAGGAGAATTTTAGTAGCTCAGTTAGTTGACTATTGACTTTCACCTTATGAATGAGAACTTGATTCTCAATTAATATACAGTCAATATATACGCGTTTCTCTAAAAGGCAAAGTCCATCTGTTGATGGCAATAAAAGTCTCTCTATGCTTGGGCAACAATTTCCAGTTATATATCTTGGAGCCCAGAAGAAGAAACATGTGTATTGCGGTTTTATAAGTTTGTGACTATTTTTCAATCACCTTGCAAACGCTGGTTATATTCCAATTAGCAGTATTACAAGTGGATATTTGTCAAAAATCATCATCCAATTTCTTACCTCCATATACTAATTATAAGAAGTTAAGAACTAGGAGCTCCAAGCAGCTAGCTAAAATGAAGAAAAAAAATAGATGCTATTCAATTAGAATGACCAAGACAGATAAAAGGGTGCGTCTTTGAAAGAAAACTCCAATACTGTCAAACAATAGAAATGGAGGAGGAAAAGATGTCATGGAACTAAAATAAAAAACAGTTTAAGTTTAAGAAAGCAGAAGTTTTGCACATCCTACCTGACAGGTGAGACGAAATTATGGCAAGATCAGGAACTTATTATACTCAAACCCTGAAAAGGATCTAAAATCCATTTTACCAAAGGTGTATTTGAACGAGAACCATGGGAGAGCAGGGTCAAATCCGTCTTAATGGACAGAGTTGTCTCATACATGTACAAACAGAACGACAAAAGGATGCAAGTATACAGTGCAATATGACACCATGGTTATCCAGAAAAACCAAGAGATCTAATAGTCTGGTGTAGCCAACAAGAATGAGCGTCTTAATCATGAAAACTAAAAAGGTTGCCCCAGCTGCTACAGAAGACTAAGTGCCGATTCATTATCAAGGGAAAAAGGAAGGATGTGTCAGATGGCTTACCAAAAAGAGGGAAATACCTCAACTTCATGTTCATCCAGAAATGGTTGTTTGAGAGTTCAAGAAATCAACCAACATAACTTCTGCAGAGTTTCTTTTAATCATTTTAATTAGTTAGAAGTCAATATGAACTAAACAGAAATTAGATGTGAACGAAATTTTCACAGCTGAATAGACAGTCACAGACTAAAAAGAAGTGCACAGTTATTTTCACAATTGCTCTTTTACTAAACCATTCTCTATAGTACTCATTTTAATAGTTGATGCAACTCATAACCAAGAGTATTCCAGAAACAAGCAGCTAGCACGTTCAAATGTTAAAGCAAGACTACAGGATCTTTTCTAACTGTTGTTGTCCTCCTATGATGCTCTAATAGTTTACACTTTACAGTTCTCATTTCAGGCAACAGAGATCCATGTAAATACAGAAACAAAGTCTATATATGATATTAAAGTTAATCTAGTTGAAGAAACAGAAAGCAGCTGTAAAGTACCTTCAAAAGAAAAGAAATACAAGGCTAGTTAGGACATCATACACCATGTTTCTTTTTTTTTCAAAGGCATCATACACAATGTCAAAAAAACTGGTTTCATGCACTACTGCAATTCTTACAACTGGCTTTGTTGACCGAATCAATATTTAAAACAATGTAATGAAGAAGAATTTGATCAATGCACAGCACAGATGTCAAAATGTGTTCAACATAAAACCCTCCTAAAAGAAATCGAAATGACATATAAGTCAAATTCATAAATGACTTCACTTAAAATCAAGCAACTTTTGGTGGAAAGGAATTTACTAAGCATCTTCAATGAAATCTCTGCCATGGACATCAAAATATACGACTCTGGAGAGGTCCAGAGGGTAAGGCTTCACTGTTGAGAAATGAGTCTCAAACTTTATATATGAACATCGAAAACCCATTGCCAACACTAAGATAGATCCAAACAAAAAAAGTAAAGAAACCACGTTAATGGCCACAGAACTATGATGTATCTGACATAGTTGCTTAAGATAAACCCATTTGATGAGGAGAAGATATGAATCTATGATTTATATGGAACACAGCTATTCTGCCAAAAATCCACAAGGTTATTGTTTCTCCAGCAAAAGAATATGATTTATACAGTCAAGGAATTATTCAATCTTGTGCATCAGTTCAAATCTAAAAGAAGAGTAGGAATCAGGAGGCCAACTCGATTTTCAAGGATCAGATCACGGAAAACAGTGACACTTAAATCAACAAAAAATTTAAAACAACACCACAATGTCAGTCTTTTCCTAGTATAGCTGTATAATTTGTCTTTGAAAAGCACAAATGCACCATATTTTAAAAGGAAATATAGGCATAAGATAAATCAGAATTTCCAATATATGATACTGATTTACAATTTTAGAGAGTGTCAATATCAAAGGGATTGGCAGCTCTGTAGTACATCATCAACAGGAATAGTAGCTTCAATGTGCTGTCAACTATCTGTTGTGTGTATTGAGAACTTGCACTAATGTACGATCACTAGTTCATAAGAAGCCCTATTTACGAATAACGCAAGGACGCTCACCATACCTTTCTAGAAAGACAGCCTAAACGTTTAAATCATGTCCTTACTCAGCCGTGAAGAACACCAATACCTTAACATCCAATGCTCCGCCAATTAAAGAAGGTGTTGTTCATATTTCTTCCATTCCCCTGCAGATATGTCCATAAGCACGTCCGTACTCGGGCAGAAGAACAAACCAAGAATCCGTAAAACTGAATTGATCTAACGGAACCATCAAACCTCTGGGTTTAACATTTAATAAAGATTTTCACATGATTATAACAACATATAATGTCTCAAAAATCATTTTAATCAGTCATCACTCTCATCGAGGCCACTAACGGCAGGAACTCGTTGCTTCCTTTTGCTTTTTGTTGAAAATCTTGCTGCAGATACACTCAGAAGTTTATTGAGCGACATGCCTTCTCCTAAGATCTTTCTTTTTTCTTCGTACCTGTGTTTAATCCTTCCGTCAAGCTTGTAGCCAAGAAATGCAGGAAAAGCCAATAGCTCCCCAACTTCACGACCCATCTCCTCAACCAAGTAGTCCATCTTCTCCTCCAGTGACTCATGATTGTACTGTAATACCTGCGGATGTTTCATGCTCATCTCCAGAATGTCATCAAAAGTCAAGCCATAGTTCAAAAATACGCCAATAACTTCTTGCATATTTTTGCAGCTAGTCCTAGTAACAGCTCCCATTGCCATAGCCAATTCCTTAGTATTCTTCTTATACCCAATCTTCACCAAAAAGACCAGCTTGTAAGCAAGATTTCCCTCAAATGACAGACTTAGAAATAAAGGAGCTTTTATTAAGAACCTGAATATATCATGTGAACTCAACCCACATTGCTTTAGAAAATCAATTCGAGGATGCAATTTCCTTTTCCTGCTGGCACTAAACATGTTGGGATAAACTAAAACAATTCGAAAAATCTCCTCCTCACTTAAGCCAGCATACGATTTCAAGAACTCTACGTGATCTTTTAAGTGATCAACACTGTATGCTACAACAAATGGCAACTTACGCAACACAGTTGCAGTTCCGGTCTCATCACCCCCACTCAGCTCCAAGAGGAACCCTACCCTGGGAATCAACTGGGCATCAAGGTCATAATTGAGAAGTGCTGGTCGGCGAAGGATCAAATCACCACCACCAAAACGGTTCAAGAAAGTAAGCATTCTTTCTATATCTTCAAATGACTTGAGACAAAATGCCTTTGTTAAGTTGGCATTGTTGAGAACGTGAACAATTGTGTCTTGGGTAATCCCAAGTTCGAGTAACAATCTAACCTTTGTTTCAAATCCTGCAAGAAACCTTGGTTCTGTTGAGTTAAAAAGATGTTCAATCTGTGAAGATTTGATTTTTCCTGCCAATTCCAAATCACCCTCGAGAAGAAAACTAACAAGGCCATCAATTTCCACAGCTGTTAAAACATCTGGTCTTTTCACAATCAATCTTGAAAGAGCAAGACCGCTGACCCCAAGGGACTGCAAAGAATGAATTCGCGTGCGTATGGATTCGAATGGCGTCAGGCTAATTACCGGGTGGGCGTCCAAAAGAGCTTCAGTATCAGTCTCATTGAACCCAATTTCTCGAAAGAGTGAAAATAGCATCACCCCTGAGAAAAGAGACCATTCAAGAGCAGTCAAAGAAATGGGGATGATAGAAACACATCAGGTGTTTGATATTTGACCTGAGAGAAAGAAACTCACCGGAATCGACGAAAGAATTTGTAGAGCTGTCGTTGATGGAGAGGGCGTTGCATTTGAGCTGTAAAAGCGTGGAATCTTGAGGAACCAGAAAGTGTATAGGTAGTTTATCTTGTTTGTGTGGGGAAAATGTGAGTTTCTGAGAAGGGAGCAAAGCAGAAGGAAAGAGAGTTCGTATGGGGGGAGATAAAGCCCGAGATAAACAGGAAGGAGAAGGTGAAAGAGGAAAAGATTTGGTGGGCGTCAACATGGTAGCAAAGGAGGCAGAACTGCAGCCAGTTGCTTGGCGATAAGGTAGATGATGATAGTTAAAGCTGTTGCTCCAAAGTGTCACTCTCCAACTAGTAACGGGTCAAAAACCAATTTTAGTACACTACTTAGTAAATTGTTTTTTAATCATTTGGGTTAGATATACAAGGCGCGCCGAAGTATGTTAATTTCAAACAATTATTACACATTTGTAAATATTGACATAAAAAAATTGTCCTAGTGAGTGCGTAAATCAACTCATGGTAATATTATCAATAAGAATTAAAATTGTGACACAGTGAAGTAATTTTTTCTACCAATCAATAAAATGAAAAATATATATATTATAATAGTAATGTTATTGAATGTAATTTTGTTAATAGTAAACTTAGAACAAGAACCAAATGAAGAAATGATCTCCTATCATCATTGGTAATTTGAATTAAAAAATGATTCCATCGTCTCTGTTTTACTTACTTGTCTCATTAACAAAATAACATTTGTTACAAATCATGACTAATCTCTCCGGACCAAACTATGGTTTTCCAACATTTTCCAGTCAAGAAAAACTTAAAGCACAGCAGCCCCAACTTATGCTTTCAAAAAATTAAGCCAAAAAAGAGGCCATAATAGTCCAATTCTACATAGTCCTAAAGTGGTTTCAACAAATGATATTCATCAGTAAGATTAAGCAATGCCTAGTTGAAACCACTAAAGATCACTTCCACGTCCAGTTTAGGGAGAGAAAAAGGAAGTGCTTCTTTCATAATAGAAATGACGAAAACGACATACAGAAACACCATTACTTACCCTTACTCATTAATGTCTTCGACTCCCCTCTCAGCCAACAGAAAACAATTGCTTAGTATCTAAAAAATTTAAATAGGGAATAGATTGCAAACCAAGAAGCTGTACATTGCCAACATGGGAGCTTCAGCTGGTACTTGACTGGACTGTCCTCAAACAGATTTTCCAATCAGCTGTTGCAAATGTTTGAGTAGCCTGAATCAGTAACTTCACAACTCCAAAAAAAATTTATATCTTTCATAAAATTGACTGAACGTATTCGACTTTGAGTAATGATAGCTTAAATGTTTGCACCCTGATAAGCAAAATAGTGTGTTACATCAACAATAAATTGTAGAATGATAATTCTCTGCACAGTTAGTGGTATTTATACAATTCTTCCTGCTCCGCTCAGCATCTTATAAAATGGAGTACTTGTTTCTGGAAAATGGGATGCTTAAATATTCCAAAGATGGCAAGGTACAGATGAATTCGCAATCAGACAACAATGTTTGGTTGCTTATTGAGCCTGACACTGTCGATGAGATGGCTTCAGAGAATTCTTAGCAAAACCTGCTCCATTTTTCTTACTTGTTGGAATGCTCTTGATTAGAACAACTGATGAAGATGCCTTCTTCAATTTTCTGTGGAATGCACAAAATATTGTCAAACCTTTTAGCATAGGTCACATACTCAAGAAAGCCCACAAGGAAGACAGAAATTACAACTTAAGAAATTCTTACAAGTTCCCTTGTTTCTTTTTGGAAGCCTGGCCTACAGAATCAGACGTCCTTTTACAAGTTCCTTCCACTTTATCATCCAACTGAAGCTTCTGCACAAGACAGTACAAGTCAAGACAACTTAAAAGAAGATTGAACAATATTCTTCTGGTAAAACCAAAACGGCTACTGATAAACATTAGGTACCTGGTCTTACAACAATGCCTAATATCTATACACCATCCCCTTCAATACTTAAATGCTCAGAATAGTCCATCAAATTTCTCATTACTTTATGCATGTGAATTCAAGATCACGGACTTCTACAGTAACAAATTTGAATATATGTCTCCATATAATTATTATATACACGCAGGACAATCTGTTTGTGTTAAATTTTTATGTGCAGGGTGGATTTATCTTAAGCCAAGCGGTGTCACCGCTTGGTCGGAAAATTTTACTAAATATGTCGATATAATTAAAAGGCAGAAACAGAAAGTAGATAAATTGAGTAAAATAATACTGCTTCGTCGGAAAGCTTTACTAAATGTCTGTATAATGAAAAGGAAGAAACATAATTGTTTGACAGTTGAAACTAAGAGCTACACAGCTCATTTGGTCGGGTGCCTCAATTTTCTATTAGATGTCTTGAGGTCGAAGCTAGCAGCTTCATTTGTTGTTTTAATATTTTTGAGCCTCATCTAGAAAAGGAACATGTCCAGCCATTCAGTTCGTACCGCTGACCTCTTGAAAGGTTGACAAAACATAGAACATTAGACTAGAATAACATTTGTTGACTCTTTTTTGAGAAAAGGTAACTTTATAACATTTGTTGACTTTTTGCACAATGAACTATTTGATGGTCGAAGAAGGATGGAGTTATGCTATTTTCTTTCTTTTCCTTTTTCCTTTCATCTATTTTCTAGCCAATGAAATTGATAAAGAATGATTTGCGGAATCAAATGAACAATGAGTTTTTAGTGATTATTTGGTGCCCTATATAAAGACTAAGTACTTGGTATTATTTCTAAATAAGTTATTTTAAATACAATTCACAAATGAAAAACAAGAAAAGTTAAGAGGAATATACGTGAATTGTGTTTTGTTTATATTTTGTTAATTTTTAATATGATGTTATAGTGTTCTACTTATTTTAAAATGTGACATTGCTAACAGAAAATCTTGTGTGCTTTATTGTTTATGAGCATATATAAGTCTCAATATGCAAGTAGATAATGATAAGATTGACCTACAGAAATTAGCACTAATAAATCTACCAATAAGGACATAACTAGTATTCCTAACAATTAGCAAATATATCTCGGAAAAAAGGGACATCCCTATTTGAGACCCGTCATGTTCTTACTAATCTCAGTGTATTCATAAAGAGACAAACAGTGTGAAGAACAAAAAATAAGATCATATTCACTGACCTTGTGAAATTAGGTATTGGGCCAAATTGGCACCCAAAAAGCACTCAAAGGGAGGAAGATTGCCGAAGACCTAATTTTACATGGTATAATAGCAGAATTCGTTTCGCCCAATGTTGGGCTCCCACATCGGAGGTTAATGAGATGGGGGGTTTCGTTATCAGACTTGGGCAATCCTCCTCACTTTGAGCTATCTTGTTTGAGTAAGGCCCATGACCTAATTTTATAATCTCTAAGCCACTTCAATGGGAATTAAAGAAACGATCCTGCTTATTCTCTAGCAAAGAACCATATACCCCAAATTCCATCGTTTTGACTACAATTTTTATCATTGGTGAATCAATCTGATTTGAAGCCACTCTAATAAAATGTTGCATACCATACATTTGCAACATTCTAAGGAAAGGAATAGAAATAGATAAAGTTCGTACAACCAGACCAAACTTCATGATCCGACATAATGCAGTTTGCCATAGAATTACAAACTGAATTATACAGGTCAGAACTATGCATCAGATGCTAAAGAAGCCACACTTGGCAGTACATACCAAATATGGTCTTTAGAAAAATCAAAATAGTCAGAAATAACTATAAATTGTTCATAAAACCAAAAAAAAATGCATAAAATAGGCCATTTTGTAACACAAAGGAAGAAAAGTTTCATTCGGAGAACAGCACAACAAGAAATGAATTTTACCCCGGAACGTTGCAAGAGGCATACGATGCAAAGCTACCATAAATATCCAACACATTAATGTGGTGAATGTCTTGATAAAAACATGAAGTATAGTTAATAAGAAACATGACTTAGAAATAGCAGCGTAGTGACCCACTACCATCATTTTCAAGCGGAAGGCTAATAAGTAATATCATGATCAGAGTTTACACTTCAATTGGAGCTTGAATTCCATATAAAACTGCTTGATATAGTCGTAACAGAAAAGGATAGTCCATTTGCTCAAGGATGGCAAGTAATTATGCACTAAAAATTAAGCCTTCTTTAGAAAGTAACATGGTATGCTTCGGTCATCCTAAAGTAGCTCTAGTATATGCTAAACCCTAGTCAAGATTAAACAATATACTGATGGCGAGAATACTCTTTTCAATAATTAGTTTACACTTACTTGTATCTACTGTTTTTGATAAGCAAGCAATTTAACACAAATAAAGTTGGAATATATTTGCTAGCTTGATATAATTAAGAGTTCATATATCTATTGTGACCAACGTTCTAATTCACAATGCACTTGTGAAGTGAAACCAAGATCGAATATGTAGGTCATAGGTTGTATGACCATATCACTAGCCATCATTAAATTGAGCATGCATAGTTCCATTACATCAAACCAATATGAGCTTAATTGATATGCAGATACATTCTACATGTGCATTTACTACATCATCCATATGAGAACCACGAAGATATGGAAGATTTAACTTGCTTCTTGCATTATTGAAACATAAAATAACAAGAACTCTAGAGAATTAAAAAACTTCCATCAGTAACACGAAACATGTGATATATAGATGTCAGTATTTGATCACATTCCGTAAAAAGGATCTTAATTACTGAGAACTACCAAACAAGCATATAACCAAACATGATCACTAGTAACATAATCGGTTTAATTGAACTTACTTCACTGACTGAAGACTTGCATTCTCTCCCTTTTTCAGCATAGCCATTATGCCCGCTTATAAACTTCCGTTTCTTCTCGCCACGAGCATCCTCACTTGTCACATCAGCTTTCCTCTTCTTCTTCCCCAAATTCAGCGTCTTACTTTTTTTATCACGAACCTTCCAAACGTTCTTCTTTCTGAAAAGTAATTTCTCAAATTTCCACGGTGCACAGCTCGTATCTATCACCATTACTTCAGTCCGTGAAAATCCCATCATATTGGCGTTGGACTTGTCCTCCTCTTCCGCTAAGTTCAAATTATGGTCCTGCTCTAATAGCTTGACCTGAGAATCCTTAATTTCCAACCGACATTTGTCTAGCGACTCAGTTTCTTCAATCCTCTGACCACCCTCGACTACCGCATCACTGTTGATTTCCGATGAAGCACAAAACCTAGGGTTCGTCTGTTTGCGAGAGCCCCTTTTCACACTGAACTTAGGGAAACTAGTTGACTCCCCCATACAAAATAGCTCGGAGAGAACATTCGTAACTACACTACGCAGTTCTTCGTTGTCTCCATTGTTATGTGGTGCTACCGGAGCTTGATCCGGATGGAGGACCGATTCGTTTACGGGCCGAATTGGATCCGAACTGGATTCCGAACCGGTATTATTGTTACTGTCTCTTATCTCAGTTTCGGTGCTGGGAGGAAGAGAATCAGATCCATTAGGAGTCTGGTGAGTGATAAATTGTTCGAGATTGCGGTTGTCGGCAAATGAGAAGCCCTTTGATGATCGGAGCCGGTCAAGCCAGTTTGAACCGGCCGATTTCTGCATAGAAATGGAACAGAGCATTGTGGACAGTGAAATTGAAGAGGTGAGCTTAGGGTTTACAGAGAGAGTTCATGGTTGATGCAGAGAGAAAGGTAGAAGCTGCCATCGGTGTGGAAATTGAAATATGGCAAAGCTGACACGTTGCTTGTAAGTGGTAGGAGGGAAAATGGAAGAACAGACAAATACTATATATAGTAGCAGTAATTGTGATTAACAAACACCTATTCTACCATCATTAACAAGATTAGCACTTCTTTTCCAATTTTTTACAAATTAAAGCTTTTGAGTTCGGTATTTCTGTTCAATCTGTAATTAACGTACTATCTCTACTGCTGGTTACAAGTGGAGAAATTGGTTGGATTAGAATAATTAATCAAATGAACTATTATAATTACACTAATTTTATTTAATCCAACTTACTATTTTTAGTACTTACCTTGGGTAACAACATTTAAATTAATTATAAGTAAATTCAATATGAATGAGGTAGGTTTCGACTTATTTTTAAGGAAACATTACTTTAAAATAAATTTTATTAGAATCTTATAATTTTTTATTATTTAAAAAACTTTCAAAAATATCGCGGATACTCACTCTCCTCTTGTTGATATATCTTATCCCCTTTCGAATACATCCCTCTCCCGTCTGATACATATCTCTCCCTCTCGGATATATATCTCCTCGGGGAGGATTTAGGCATAGGTAGTATCACGGGACAAGGCTTCGTCAAATTTTTTTACGAAATATACCTATATAAAAATATATAAATTAAAATTAAAATTAGAAAACGGAAATATTAAAATTATTATAAAGGACATCCCTTATATCAAAATGCTATTAGCTCAAGTGGCAGAGGTACCACGTAAGTTTCTATACGTCCTAAGTTCGATTCCCATTCATGTTTAAATTTTTATTTTTTGTTTGTTCATAATAACAATTAGTATATTTTTTTTCTATTGGCTTGTTACAAAGAAACAAGTTAGAGTTCATTAAATTGATTACAATTGTCCACATCGTCTTTGATCCCCAATTACTATGTACAGATTATATTATATTAATCTAAATTTAAAGGTGAATCTAATTTTAAGGTATTATCCTAAAAAAATCATAAACTTTCAAAGTTCATCTTAAAAACTCAAGCTTCTTGACTTGGAAGAACAAGTTAATGAGTTCAAAAAATATAAACGAAGTAAAAGAATTGATTTAAGTAAAAATATCAACAAAGTAAAGAAATTAATTTAAGTTCATTACCTTGATGTTAATTTATCAAAAGATGTTGATCGATTTATTAGCAATACATTCGGTTGAATAATATTGTATAAAATTTTATTTAATAATATTAAGATGTAAAGCGGTTTAATTTAAAATTTTGAAATTTCAAATTTAGAGAGTAGGTAATTTTTTTAATTTAATTAAAATCTTATTTAAGAAAAATATTATTTTGTCCCCTAATTGGTGACACCGATTCGGAAAAATTCTGCGTACACCACTGTCTCTCCTATGTATCTGGATGTCCTATCCCTTTCTGATACATTTCTCCCCTCTCGAATATATTTCTTCTTTATGTATCTGGATGTCCACTGATGTATCCGGAAGTCCAAATGATGACTCCGAAATTCATAGATTTTAAGGAATTTTTATAATTTAAAAAGGAAGAGTAAAATAATGTATTTAGCTCTTACCACAATTTAATTTATACAAATTATATATACTTTTTAATTCTCGCACATAGTAAAGAGAAGTTACTACTATGTGTATTACTTGGTGTTGCAGTGAGTTTTTATATTGAAAGAATGTAAGAGTTTAGACGATAGTAACAAATTTAAGTATCAAATAACCTATACATAAATTGTTTCAAAGTATTTATAGATATCAACTCTTATATAATTTTACCAAATATATAAATTATAGTTCATAAATGAGATATCGAAATATCCTAATAAGTTGTCAATTAATAAATAGCATATGCTAGTGTTCCTTTTATAAGTAGGCGTTTAAACATGCGATTTTATATTGAAATATGATATCATGATATCTTTGTCCTTGAGCTATTGAGAGTGAGTTTCTTACTTGAACTATCACACAATATATAATAAGTGAATCACTAGAGCAAATGTTTGTCTAAAAATGTTCTTGGCATGTTTGTTCATAAAATCTTCGTCCAATTGACATATATAACAACTTTCTACCGACATATTAATTTATTTTTTTAAAAATATGTTTTTAATTTACTTCTTGAAAACTCTAAATTCTACCTTTTCAAGTCGAGATATCGATATCACAGTAGAGACGAGACAATAGCCAAGAATGCAGGGGCGGAACTACAGCTATCCAAGGGTGGTCGGCTGAACACCCTTTGCCGAAAAATTACATCATATAGACAACTCAAATTCTAGTTTTAAGGGATAAATAATTGATGTTGAACAACCTTGACATAAACTTTTCCGGCACAATGGTTAGGCATGTCCATCTCCACCTCAAGTGTGCACAACATTTTTTGTTTTATTCAGAGAGCAGAACACAACCTCACACATCATTATTATGTTTCTTAATATTATTATGTTTCTTAATTATTATTATTACAATTTTAATAATATAGAGTAACATATATTAAAACACTATTTTCATTTTGAATATTAAAATATCATGTATTTTGAATATATAATGCACTTTCGAATGGTGAAAACAAAAAGACCAATTAATACATGTGTTTTATCTTCTTCTTTTTGGAAGATTTTTCTTTTCTACTGGTGTATTTTATGTTTTGTAAAGCTAGACGTATTTGTTCTATCAATATTTCACTTTAAAATAATAATCATATATTTTTATCATATAATAATCAAAGCATAAAAAAAATCTCGATTGTTTATATTTGATATTGACAAATGTTGAGATTGTTCATGGTGGAATCTCTAGGTAATAAATAACATTTAACTTACTTATTTTTAAAAAATAATTTTGAACACCCTTAATAAAATTTTTGATTTCGCCATTGAAAGTAGAATGATCCAAAAAATGGTAGGTGTATTCGAATGTCTTCATTCAATTTTCCATTCAATTCTTAGGGTGGTACCTGCACCGAGGTTGTTGAAAACCAAACCCTTGTGAAAACTATACAAGATAACCGTTGACTGAATTGAACTCCAAATAGCCTTGGGCATTTGCTTAATGTAACAAATTCTTCAAACATCCTTTTAAATTAATTAGAATTAAATCCAATATGGATGAGTAGGTTTCGACTTATTTTTAAGGAAAAATTATTAAAATACATATTTTATTTTATTATAGTTTTAAAAAGTTATACCATTTAAAAATTTTCTAAAAATTCCTTAGATACATTATTTTTCTCTCGCTGATACTTCTTATTCCCTTTTGGATACATCTCTTTTCTCTCTGATACATCTCTCTCCTCTTGGATACATCTCTCTCCTCTCGGAATATCTCTTTTCTATGTATCTGGATGTCCAATGATGTAACCGAGTCCAAGTAATGTTTTTGAAATTTATAAATTTAAGAAATATTTGTAATTTGAAAAATAGTAACAAAATAATATACTTAGCTCTTACCACTAAGTGATTTATGTAAATTTTACTTTTTAATTCTCACACATAATGAAGAGAGAAGTTACTCCGTGTATTATTTGGCGTTGCAGTGAGTTTTTATAGTGAAAATGTAGCAATAGTTTAGAAGATAGTAACACCATCCCATAATAACCTATACATAAATTATTTCGAAATGTTTATAGATATCAACACTTACCTATATAATTTTACCAAATAAGTAAATTATAGTTAATAAATGATATCAAAATATCCTAAATCGTCAATTAATAAATTGCATATACTCGTGTTCCTTTTATAAATAAGCGTTTCGACATGTGATTTTCATATCGAAATATGAAATCATGATATCCTCGTCCTTGAGCTATTGAGTATGAGTTTCTTACTTGAACCATCACACAATAATAAGTGAAACACAATTAGACGTTGACTAGAGCAAATGTTTGTCTTAGAATGTTGTAGATGTGTTTGCTCATAAAATCTTCGTCCACTCATATATAACAATCTTTTTTGTTGAAACATTAATTTTAATTTTTTAAATATATTTATAATTTACTACTTAAAAACTCTAAATTTCACCTTTTTAGGTCGAGATATCAATATCACAATAAAAATGAGACAATAATTAAGAATATGGAGAAGTAGATGGTCGTTGTTATGATTGAGATAGATTAATATATATAATAATAAATTTTAATTTTTATCCTAATATTAGTTTACTTAGATTTACCTGAAATTATTTTTCAATTTGAACGGTCATGCACCATTATTTTTAAATTAAACAAAAGAAAAAGTGTACAAACATCATATTTGTGATTTTACGAACTATTAAATGCACGTGATTTTACAAAATTCAATATTCAACCGTAGTAGTGACTAGCTACCTTCTAATAAAATCCTCACCTAATATGACAATCTATTCGCATCAAATATAATTTTTTTAACCAAAATAAATTTATAAATAAAAGGAGAGAAAGAATAAATATATCTTGAACTATCGTAAATGGTATACAAATACTCTTCATAGTATTTTAGGATATAGGTATTTCTGTCGTTCAAAAACTAGATTATATATACCCTTTATACTTACGGATATACACGTGTCATAATCTTATCCACTATTTGATATTTATCAACGGATAAGATTGCGCCATGTGTCCCTATTTAGTGTTTCATTAGAGTGAAACATATACATACTCTATTTTTTGGACAACATGAACATTTATATCTCAAAAATATATTCAAAAATATCTACGTATCATTTATAATAGTTCAGATATATTTATACTTTTTCCCAAAATGAAAACTCAAAATCAATGCTTGCAAGTTGTATGTCCAAACTCCAAAGTAATAGTAGTATCAAGTACCAAAAACGAATTGAAAAATATAGGGAGTAGAAATGTAAGGATATATGAGACAAGGTGTAGAATGTGAATTGGGCTGACAGTGCGGCGTTTTCTTCTACAACAGAAAACACCGACATAGGATGCTCCGTCGTTTTGTCCCCATCCGATTCCCCTCGAGATTTCCATTCTTAACGCACCAACAGTCCACTATTTACCATTATCCTATCTTCTTCTTATCCAAACAACCAAATCATCCTTCCTCGTTTCTCGCATTCTATCTTCACACAACAATAAATTCCCCCTTTAAGATTTATTTACCCATTCTATCCATTTATCCCTTATATTTGTTTATATTTTTGGTTAATTTGATATGGTGTTAGTTGAGGAATTCTTGGAGATTCTTGAAAGACCCACCATAGGTGCAGTATTTGTAGAGATTATGGTGTTTCTTGGTCCTGTTTGGATTGCATTTCTTCTGGGTATTACGGTCGGATGGATTTGGAAACCTAAATGGGCTGCATGGAAGAATTGTAAATTTGATTTTTCACTACCTTCATCCCCTTCTGCTTTGGTTCCTTCTACCTCCAAACCCCTGGACGAGGCTCCTACCCCTAGTTTTGCCTCTTATGTGGATGCTGCCTCAGAGATTGAACAATTTGACAGTGGGTAAGCTTTGTTCTTTATTTCAAATATAAAAGTTTACATATTGTTGCTTAATGTATTGTATTGTCTTCATTAATACAATATTTGAATAGATTGTATCGTTTGAGCCACAATTCTACAATAAAATAGGATTATTAGCTAATAAACAAAGATAAAATGAGAAGAAAAAGATAAGGTAACTAGGAGATCACACCAAATCAGTTGCACACCCCAAGGGTAGCGGCTGCAGGTTTCCCTTGTCATAAAAAAGAAATAACATACTTTTCGTTGTTATGTAACATGGATTTAACAATGTGGTACAATACCATATAGTAAAATTTAAGTAACAGTCGAAACAAACATTGTATACAAACCAATAATACAATGCTCACTCTATTTGTTCGAGTGCAAGAATTTTTCAATAATTTTGGTTTCATCTTCATTGGATGGGGTCACTACTCACTCTGTTTTCCCTTTTTTTTTTTGTGTTAGTCCATCAAGGTTGAATACTTTACCAATATCAGATGAAGATTTGGATCATTTGTGGCATCTTGTTGAGAGGAAAGATGGAGGCCCTACGTGGAAACACATGATGGATCATTCCACCTCTAATATGAGCTATCAAGCATGGCAGCGTCATCCAGAGGTAGTAAAGGCTATAGTCTAATGTATTTCTATATCTTTTCCCCTTTGCCTGGCTTGTTTATTGATTTTTCGTTGTTGTTTTTCTAGACTGGTCCCCCTCAATATTGCAGCCGAACTGTGTACGAGGATGCAACACCTGAATTATTGAGGGACTTTTTTGGTGATGATGAGTTTCGAGTGAAGTGGGACGACATGCTTGTACATGCTGAAACGGTAGAAGAGTGCCCCACAACAGGAACAATGGTAGTGCACTGGGTTCGAAAAGTAAGAATATGCAATGTACTCTTTTGCGAACTCAGAATTTTGTTTAGCTAGTAAGTAGTCAATTCATTTGGATACTTTTTGTGCAGTTCCCGTTTTTCTGCAGCGACAGAGAATATATATTTGCTCGTCGAATATGGGAGTCAGGAAGGTCATATTATTGTGTAACAAAGGTACATAACTTTGAGTAGTTTCCCCTCTTTTGTTCTTATTAAGTATAATATTGTATTTAGATGAGCTTAAACGGAGCAACATGGTTTCATATAGCCGATCCATTTTTCTTTTGATTTAGATGTTTTTGTTGTTCCAATTCTTCATTTCTTCAAGTATTCGGCTGGTTGATGGTAATTAAACTTCAGGTGATATTTGACTTTGTAATGTATGATAATCCGAGCTCATTGCTGTATATAGAGAGCTTCTCTAAATGATCGGTAGAATATTTCGGCCAATAAGAAGGTGGCAAATTACTATGTTTAAGTTGGTCTCATGTTATGCTTACACTGTGCTTATTTGTCTGATTGATGACGTGGTGTTTGCTTGAGTTCTTCCAAAAAAATCGGTCTAGGGCCTGTGAAATGGATGAATATATTAGTAGAAGTGATGCCTGATATCATTAGGTGTAGAGTCCATGATGCAACTTTGAGTCATTCGAAGACCCCTTGGAGTTGTTTAGTGGATGGCATCTCTTGCAGAAATTCCTATTTCTCTAGGCAGCACAATCGCCAGGTTATCTAGTTGTGAGATCATACCTATTCTTGCGCCGACACTTGAGCTGGTCCTAGAAATACAGTAACTAGGAACCACAAGACAATGATTATTTTGAATCATGATATTAAAAAAATTGTTCTGTGAAGAGTGTAGTTGTTGTTAGATTACTTGCTTGGGATTCTCTATAACTTTCACAAAATCCTTCTTTGGACTTAAATTAGAGAAATGGAGGATGGGCAGAGCTTGAGAGGCCTGAAACATCAAAAGTATCCTCCTTCTATGCCACAGTTAATGGACTATCCGAAAACATTTAACCATCACTCTACCCCACAAATTAATGGGAAGAAATCAATGAATTGCTACACCCTTAGTTTATTAATCCTCTTCCAATTGACGCTGACCTGATTTTTCTATATTTGGAGGTCCCCTCTAATTTTAATTTTCCTTGTGATTTGTTATTCAGGGAGTGCCATGTCCTACTATTTCCAGGAAGGACAAACCAAGACGTGTGGACCTGTACTATTCAAGTTGGTTTATTCAAGCTGGTATGCCCTTACTTCCTTCTTCCAATTCCTTCTTGTTTTCCAGGTTGTGAAATTAACTTATCATGCTTTGCTTTCCGAAATAGCTAGCATATCTATGAATTAGATTTAGACATGTGTATTTAGCTTGACTGGTGTCATCTTGTTTCAATTTTTAACAATGCACATTGACCTACTGGGCATGTATTTCCTGCAATTCCTTATCAACTTATCTGCAAGTGTCGCTCACAAGATTTAGACTTAAAAGTCATGATAATCTATAATCTGACTCTGAATTCCATCTGTACGACATGAAACAGTTGAATCAAGGGAAGGAAATGGCCAGCTGACTGCATGTGAGGTGCTTCTCTTCCATCACGAAGATATGGGCATCCCATGGGAAATCGCAAAATTTGGGGTGAGGCAAGGTATGTGGGGGGCTGTAAGAAAGATTGAACGTGGTCTTCGTTCGTACCAGAGATCAAGAGCATCTAACGCGAAGATCTCTCACTGTGCTTTGATGGCCCAAGTAAATACAAAAATTGATCCAGAGTACTTGCAGTCAACAGATAGGAATGAGGAATCATCAGGGACTGAAATAGAGGTTTTACCTGGAAAACGTGAGGGCAGTATAAACATACCAAAGCTACTCATCATTGGCGGGGCTTTGGTTGTTGCTTGTACTCTTGACCAAGGAATCATACCCAAGACATTTTTGTTTAATGTAGCGAAAAGGTTTGGAAATATAGGGAAAAAAGCAAGTCCAAGGCCATGACGGATAATTTCAGTAGTACGATGATTTTATTGTACATAACCTTCTTCCAGCGTAGTGTTAGTGATCAATGACTTTTGCATGTAACACAAGCTGAGTATTATTGATCGATGCAAGCGCGTCGTTAGTGATCGATAAAAGCAATGACTTATGTAACACAAGCTGAGTATTAATTGATCGATCCAAGCGCGGCACAGATTTTATCATCTGTTTTACTCAGTCCTTTGATTCTTGATCACCCGACTGTTCAACAAGTTCTTACCATATGACTACTGTTCATGTGAGTCATATCGTAAGAGAGCTTGCTACCCGACTTTTATCGTCACTTCTGTTGTAGTGGATACGAGCTCTTTTATTTGGGATCGACTTCTCAAATGCGAATTCAGATTTAATTGCTATCAGATACTGAATGGAAAAAAAGAGCCAAAAAGAATATAAGTCCAAAGCTAAGGGACATTAGTTGCCTTGACAGATGAGAAAAGTAAAAGCATATCACATAGTACGTTCAACTCGAAGAAAGGGTAGAATAGTGGAATCACATAAACGTGCAGTAGACGAAATATACAGCATATTCCCCTTTTGGTTCAACCTCTATTGTTTTCTTTGTTTCTACTCCTGGAAAAGATCAATGATTGATTGGAGAACTGATTAAAAAAAGAGAAAAAATATGAATTGAAATTGTTCAAACAAGTACATAAAAGAAATGAATCATCAGATTTAATAATACACTAAATTGTATCAACCTCCGTGATTTACGGTTACATGGCCATGGCCAGTTAGTTACAATCAGACAAGTACAAAGAATTTAAATCTCTTAGACTTAATGTAAAAATCAATAGGGAAGAATCGTTTCGAAACAGTGGAGCCCATCCAATTCCGGTGCAAACCTCGGCCTCCTCCTTTGCTGCGTCGGTGCCGCCTCTCCGGCCTTGTTCAGTTCACCGGTTGAGGAAATAGACGGCGGAGAAGCGGCGGTCTTGCAATCGGATACAAGAGGAGGCAGACGTTGTTGTTGTTGTGTGTGTTCAGAAGTGGCCGGTGCCCAAGAAGGGGTCACCTTTAGGCCAAAGATCTCAGCGGAGAGAGCATCAAAGGAACTGAAAACTGACATAATCATCTTCATGCGTTTTCTTTCTAATTGGGGAAAAAATTGCTTAGTTGATGTTAAAACTTGAGTATGAAGAAAAGAAGGTGCATAAGTAAATGTATTTATAATTAAGGAAGGGTTAAAATTAAAATTTGGAATCCGTGTAGCCGAAGTAAAATTGGGAAACATAAAGTGGAAAGAGCAGAAAGCAAGTTGTCGTTATTTCAATTTCCGAGTATTTTAATTGGTGAATCAGCCTTTTTAATATAGAAAAATTACGCGACTAAATAAATTTATACTATAAAAACTTTTTTTTATTAATCATAAAAATGGTTATAAAAAATTATAATTTATATTTGATTAATTTATTTGACAGTATGAAAGCTTTTTCAATCAAAATCAGGTCATAGTTATCATAGTTTAATTATACTCTTCCAATAATTGATTATAGGATTAAAAATAAAAAATCATCATAAAATAGGGGTAAAAATTTGTTAAAAGTTACTTGTCTTGAAATAAATCAAGCTGAAATAAATCAAAATTTAAGTTGTTTAATTTTTACTAGATTTTAGATTGTTTTGTTTCTTTCTTTTATTAGTATTTTAGTATCTAATAAAGTTAAAATAATATTTTTTTTAATTACTTTTTTCATTTCATAATAACTTAAGTTGTGAGTTCTTTTTTTATTTTTCAAATTAATTTAAGGTTTCAATTTTCACGATTATTTTTAAAATATATTTTTTTAATTTTTACCTTTTAAGTTAGTATTGAAATTAGTTACTATAATTAGTATTCAATTTTTTTAAACAATAATTAATAAGGGTAAAAATAAAAAATTATGTTTAATTTATTTTAACATATTTTCTAAAAGTGTGTAAAATATCGCAAAACTTAAGTTATTATAGAATGGAGAAAGTATCAAATAAAAAGATCTTTTTAGAAAATATTTTTATTAGATTGTTCATAGATCAATTTATGCTAAATATTAATTTAAATTTTGATAAATTAAATTAGACTAAGTTAATAAATAAATAAATCAATAATTAATTTAAATTTAATAATTACAATTTTATGAACTAATTATTTTCACCGCTATTTAAATCACCCACTATAATTATGAACGTGTCACCACATGATATTTTTTCCTTCCGGATTAAATGGGAAGCTGCCTAATTCCATTATCTTACTATTCCCCCGTTTAAAAAAGGATGAACTAATTTAATTTGAAATAGAGTTTAAGAAAAGAAAGAAGATTTTTTAATCTTGTGATTCTAAATTAAAGTTATGCTAAATATATCAGATATTCTTTTTAAAACATATTAAAAAGAAAATAGGAACATTCTTTTGAAGCGAAGAGAGTAAAAAACTTGCATCACATTTTACGTGATTAAATTATCTTATATAAGTTGAATATAATTTAGAATACTTCCTATTAAAGTATTCCCTCGAATGTGTGGAGTGAATTCTTTTACCTATGTTTTTTTATTGCTATTAAGTATAAATGATAAACAAAAAATTTATAAATTCAAATAATAATTTGTGAAATTAATCATTCGTATTTGCATCAGAATAAGCAATTTATATTACTCACATATTTTTGGAGTCCGGAGCCTAAAGAGTGAAAAATATCATCAATATTTCTAAAATGGTATATAAAATTATTTTTTAACTAAAACTGTAAAATTGCTGAAGAAATAGTGATTTTATCCGTCAAAATTTTGGAAAACCACTTCTATAACAGCGATTTGTACATTTGCATTTTTTTTAGAAAAATATATTTTTTATTTAAGGAAATAGCGGCTTTCCTAATGTATATCTATATATTTTTAAATTTTAAATTTGCAGCAATTTCCCAAAATTTCTTCTGTTTTTTTTTTTCAATTTCCAACTGTGTGCCAACTTGGTCCATTTAATTCACCTCTCAAAAAGTTATAACTCTCTTTACATACTCCTATTATTTTATTATATATATACATGTCTAATTATTTAAAAATGAAAAATAAAATAAAATTAGGTCCTTAAAAAATTTAAATTTTTTTTATGTAAATCGCTGCAAGTGCAACAATTTGTTTTAACTTTTTTTTAAAAAAGCAAATTGTACAAATCGCTACTGTCAAAACACCAGTTGACAAAATCACTACTTCCTCAACGATGTTACCGTTTTGATTAAAAAAGATTTTCATATACCGTTTAAAAATTTTATTAATATTTTTTCACCCTTAGACTCCGGACTCCATATTTTTGGATTGGAAACTTTCTTAAATTTTATGTAAATACGAAATACTTAGTGTATTGGATAGAAACAAATGATAGAGTTATTGTTAATGGTTACGAAAGTTAATTGTATAATATGATGAAACGTGTCTTGCTTCCCGTGTTTAAGCATACGTCTATACGTGTTTTTTGTATCTATTACCCCATTTTGCAACAAGCCACTTGCTTATTCTCCATCCATCGTCTCTTTTACAATTAATTATAATTTTGGGATGTACATAGCCAAAAAATAATTTAATAGGTCTGGGGACCCAAAATACCCAATCCATATTGGTAGATTTTCTATGATAACAAAATCAAAGGATTGTTGACCTGGTTGGAATTATGGATCAAGCAGTCAACCAAACTTCAAATAATTAGCAATTATAGACTTTTGGCAAATTAAGGGGTGCTTACTGCTTAGATGCTTTGATTTGGCCTGTTTGTTAGAAAATACACGTAATTGTCCAAGTTGAGGTTTTCCTAGACCCTCACAATTTAGTTGACACACTCCACTAATTCAACCAAGTAGTTGGCTAATTGCAATTAACCCACAAACTTAGCTGAGAAAAACAGAAACTACAAATTGCAGTGCGTTAAAAGGCAACAACTAGTTGATCATCATCATCATCTCTGAACGGTATATATAAATTGCAGAATTCTCTTAATGACGTGATTATTTTGAAAAAATCATATAAAGTTGATCAAAGTAGATAATATCACACCAGAATATCTCAAAGGCTATTTTGGACCAACACTCATTTCTAGTCAATATTTGTCCACCACTTTCGCTTAAATTCAATGTTGATTTTCCACATAATTGTATTATTATAGTATGTCAATATCTTGAATTTATATCAGAGTAACATGGCCACAATTTGATTTAGCGCTAATTGCTCAAATTTAGCTGCCTATCATTTCAATATTGTAGCTTTCACGAGGTTTTGTTTGGAGATTGCTTTTCAAAGTTCCAAGTTTCGATAACAACCAATCGATATTTTGCTTAAAACATATAATTTCTCGTTGCTCCTGAGAAACTTACCCAATTAAAAAAAAACTGACATGTGCTTGTTGAATATAACAAATATATGTATTCTTCAAGTAACATGTGGTTAAGATAAAAGAAAAATTGTCCAAATTCATATAAGGAGATCACCTGTTCATAAGTTAGAAATCCTATGGCCAGGGGCGGACCCACGTGCCATTTAGGGTGTTCACCCGAACACCCTCGATAAACAAAATACACTGTATACCTAAGGTGAATCCCTGGGATGGCATCATAAATGAATGAGATAGCCCAGCGGCAGCTAAGCTCACAGTTATGCGCAATGTCCTGGGTTCGAATCCCTGGGATGGCATTTTATTTATTATATTTTGTTGGCTTATTTACATGTTTATACTTTTATTTTTCGAACCTCCTGAACGAAAATACTAGGTCCGTCACTGCCTATGACTTATAAATTATAAGCGAAAAGTCAATTCAAACAAACTCTAACTCACCAAAAACTATCTTATGAGATAATGATTGTCCAAATCCATATAAGGAGACCACCAGTTCATTGTCAAATTAATACACATGGTGGTGATTCACCAACTTATTGTTGAGGTCCTAATAAGGTTATTTGAGAATTTTTTTTAGATGCTCTAGGGCGCCATAAGCATGGGCTATATAATACACGAAAAATTGAGAAATTTGGGTAATTTCTAAAAGACGTGTAAATGCGGAAATTGACATGAAAAAAAGTTGTGAGTATAAGTGGTAGTTTACCAATTCATTAAAGAGAGGATGATAAGAGCTTTTGAGAATTTTTTTTGGGTGCTCCAGGCTGTCAAATCTATGGGCTATAACATACGAAAAATTAAAATTTTTGGGTAATTCCTAAAGAATGGCTTGTAAATACGAAAATTAATTTGTAAAATGGTGTGAGTGTACGTGGTGGTTTGCCAACTCATTACGGAGGTCCTTATAAAGTTTTTCTAGAAAAAAAGTTTGGGTGCTCTAGGGCGCCAGATCCATGGGCTATAACACAAGTAAAATCGAGAAATTTGGTTCATTAAAAAAAAGCTTGTAAATGCGAAAAACGAGCGTGGAAAAAATAGTGTAAATATATGTGGTGCTTCCCCAACTCACTACGGAGGACCTCATAGAGTTAATTGAGGAAAACATTTTAGATGCAACGAGGTACCAGATCCATTGTTTATAACACATGAAAAATCTTGGAATTCAGGTAATTCCTAAAAAGGGACTGTAAATGGAGAAATTTACATGAAAAAAATATTGTGAGCATACGTGGTAGTTTACTAACTCATAATGGAGGTCCTCGTAAATGTTTTTTGAGAAAAAATTATTGGATTTTGTGGGGTGCCAGATCCAGGGTTATAACACACGTAAATCGAGGAATTTGAGTACTTCCTAAAAATTGATTGTAGTGTAGAAATGAGTTTGAAAATAATGGTGTGAGTATATGTGGCTGTTCCCCAACTCATTATGGAAGTCCTCAAAAAAAAATTAAGAAAAAAAATTTGAATGTTATAAGGCGCCAGATGCATGGACTATGACACACGAAAAACTGAGGAATTTGGATAATTCTATAAAGGGTATGTATGTAAATGTTCCTCGAGGTCCTCAAAAAGTTTTTGCGAGAAAGTTTTTCGGGGTGCTTTGGTGCGCCATATCCGTGGGCTGTAACACACAAAAATTCAAGAAATTTGGATAAATTCTAAGAAAAGGACATGTAAATGCATACGTGGTGGTTCCCCAACTCATTACAGAGGTCTTTATGATATTTTTTTTTCAAAAAAAGCTTGAATGCCCTAGGGCGCTAGATCAATGGGCTATAACACACGAAAAATCGAGAAATTTGAATAATTCTTGAAAAAGGTTTTGTAAATGCGAAAATAGGCGTGAAAAGAATAAGGTGAGTATACATGATTTTTCCACAACTCATTACGGAGGTCCTTATAAAGTTTTTTGAGAAAAAAAATGTGGGTGCTCCGGCACGCCATACCTTGGGCTATACACAAGAAAAATTGATAAATTTGTGTAGTTCCTTCAAAAGTTCATGTAAATGCGAAAATGAACGTGAAAAAAATGGTGTGAATATACTTGGTGGTTCTCCAACTCATTATGAAAGTAACACACAAAAAATGGGCGCCAGATTTATTGACTATAACACATGAAAAATCTAGGAATTTGTGTAATTCCTTAAAAGAGGCCTTGAAATGCCAAAAAGAGCGTCTAACAAATAGTCTGAGTATACGTGATGGTTCTCCAACTGATTACGTAGGTCCTCATAAAGTTTTTTGAGAAAATACATTTGGGTGCTTGGGGGAGCCAAATCCATGGCTAACACACGAAATATTGAGAAATTTTTGGTAATTCCTAAAAAAGGCATGTAAATGCAGAAACTGACATGCAAAAATGGCGTAAGTATAATGTGGTAGTACCCCAACTCTTAATGGAGTTCCTCATTTAGTTTGTTGAGAATTTTTTTTTGGGTTGGATAATTTTTTTAAAAATGCCCATAAATGGGAAAATGACGTTAAAAAATTGTGTGAGTATGATGGTTTCCCAACTCATTACGGAGGTCCTCATAAAATTTATTGGGAAAAAAAACGGGTGCTCCGAGGCACCAGATCCTTGGACTATATACTACATGAAATATCAAGAAATTTTGATAACCCCTAAAGAAGCTCCGATAAATGCGAAAAAAATGAGCGTGAAAAAAATGTTGTGCGTATACCTGGTGGTTCTTCAACTCATTTGCTCCGGTGTGCCAGGTCCATAGTTTATAACACACGATAATTCAAGAAATTTGGGTAATTTCTAAAGAAGTACTTGTAGTGCGACTATATGTGATGGTTCCCCAACTCATTATGAAAACCTCATAAAGTGTTTTTGAAAAAAAAAATTAGGTGCTCTTGGGTGCTAATTCCGAAAAGGAGCTTGTAAATGCGGAAATGAGTGTGAAAAAAATGATGCGAGTATATGTGGTATTTCCCAACTCATTACAAAGTTCCTTACAAAGTTTTCAAAGAAAACAAAATTTGGGTGCTTCGGCACGCAAGATCCATGGGCTATAGCACAAGAAAAATTGAGAAATTTGGGTAGTTCTGAAAAATTGCTTGCAAGTACAAAAATGAGCGTAAAAAAATGTATGAATATACGTGGTGGTTCTCCAATTCATTATGAAAGTCATCATAAATTTTGTTGCAAAAATATTCTGGGTGATTTGGGCGCCAGATCCATGTACCAAAATTCAATAAATTTGGATAATTAAAAATAAAGTCATCATAAACTTTGTATATGTGGTGGTTCCCCGACTAATTATTAAGGTCCTCATAAAATTTTTTGAGAAAACAAAATCGGTTGCTTCATGGACAATAACCCATGAAAAATTGAAAAATTTGTGTAATTTCTTAAAAATATCGTATAAATGCAGAAATAGGCGTGAAAAATTATTTGAGCATACGTGGTATTTCCCCAACTTATTACAGTGGTCCTCACATAGCTTTTTGATAAAAAAATTTTTAGATGCTTCGATGCCTAGATCTATTAGCTATAACACTCGAGAAATAGAGAAATTTGGATAATTTTTTAAAAATTGCTTATAAATAGTGGTGGTTCCACAACTCATTAGAGAGACCCTTATAAAGTATTTAGAGGGGAAAAAAATCAGGTGCTCCTGGGCGCCAGATTCGTATATTATAACACATGAAAAATTAAGAAATTTGGTTAATTCCTAAAAGAGTTCATGTATATGCGAAAATGAGCAAGAAGAAAATGGTGTGAGTATACGTGGTTGTTCCCCAACTCATTACGGTAATTCTCATAAAGTTTTTTGAGAAAAAAAGTTTGGTTGCTCCGGGGCCCCAGATCTATTGGCTACACATGAAAATTTGAAGAATTAAAGCAATTCCTAAAAATGACTTGTAAATGCAGAAATAGACGTGAAAAAAAATTGTGTGAGTATGCATGGTGGTTATCCAACTCTTACAAAAATCCTCATAATTATTTTTAGAAAATTTGTTTGGATGCTCTTGTGCGCCTGATTTATAGACTATAACACATGAAAAATTGAGGCATTTTTGTGATTTCTAAAAAAAAGGCATGTAAATGTGGTTTGAGTATACGTGGTGGTTCGGAGGTACTCATAAAGCATTTTGAGAAAAAAATATTTGGATGCTCTGTGACACCAAAATCCATTGGCTATAACATACGAAAAATCAAAATTTTTTGGGTAATTTCCAAAAAAGGACCTGTAAATGTAGAGATAGGTGTGAAAAAATGGTGTGAGTAAACGTAGCAATTCCCCAACTCTTAACTGAGATCCTCATTAAGTTTTCTGAGAAATATTTTTAGTACTCCGGGGTGTCATATATATGGGCTATAACACAAGAAAAATCGAGGAAATTGCGTAATTTTTAAATATGGCATATAAATGCGGAATGAGTGGAAAAAAATGGTGTGATTATAGGTTGTGCTTCCTAAAGGGACACTCCCTCATAGTATGACCTTGACGGCCGCAAGAAAAACACGCACCTGTAACCCAACGACATTCCCCAGGATGGGACCTACCACAGCGAGAACACCGCGGCAAAGGTGGCCTCGACTGGCTCAAACCCCTGCCCATCTGTGACCCTGACGCCATAGAGCTCTGACCAGCTTCCGAATATCCCGCACGATCAAACCCCCTACCCATGAAACGTGGGGGTGCACTCTGTGTTGGCTGGGACGAAAATCTAACATGCTGTTGAGACTGCCCGCCTCGAAACTCGTCAGAATAACCTGCTGATCTAACCCTCTTATGTTGGCCTCTATTAAAATCTCTATCTGGTTGACGTCCCCGGTGCCGATCCTCTACCCCCTGTGCATATGCTTGCACCCGAGCAATGTCCATACCTGGCTGAAGAGTCACTGCCATACAACCGTCAATCAGATAACGATCCAATCCCATCACATAACGATGTACCCTGTCTGCCATATCAGCCACAATAGTAGGCGCATGCCTAGCCAATGAATCAAACTCGAGACTATACTCTCGAACGCTCCTGCCATTCTGCCTCAAACGCAAGAATCTATCGACTCTAGCTCGCTTCATCTCTGGAGGCAGGAAGTGGCCCTGGAAAGCCTCCACAAATTCATCCCATAACGCTGGAGGAGCACCCTCACCCCTAGATAATTCCCAAGACTCATACCAATTAATAGCTACATCCCGCAAAAGATACGTAGCCAACTCAACAGACTTAGTCTCCGAAGCCTTGATTATCCTCAATGTACGCTGCATCTGACGAATAAACTCTTGCGGATCATCCTGGGGCCTTGATCCAAAGAACTCTGGAGGATTACAACTTAAAAAATCACGAGCCCTTAAGCTATCAGATCTGTCCGCATGATCAACTCCTAGTCCATGCCTGCGAGCCTGACCTGCCACTAATCTAGTCAGCAACTGAACCGCATCTCTCATGGCCCTATCTTCCGCCCCTGGCTGAGGAGCTGGAGGTTCAGGTGCTGGGGCCTCGGGGGCTGGTGGTGGTGTAGCAGAGCTCTCCGACTGGAGCACAATACCAGGCATAGACTGGGCACGGGCCCTAGTGACTCTACGGATCTGACTAGCACCTTCTGCTACCGATTTGCCCTTCTGGGTGGCTGTAGCTTTCTTTGGAGGCATATCTGAAAACACGAGGATTCGTTAGGGAGGGATTATCCTGTTAATATAGCTCTATCGCACGATCTAGAATAAGAAGAAAGGATGACATCCTAAATGTCCTGTAGCTTCCTGTTTATAGATGTGGTGCACTACACACCGATAAACAAGACTCTACTAGACACGGTCTGTAGACACTTCCGAGGAAGAACCGCTCTGATACCACTTTTGTCACGACCCAACCCGATGGGCCGTGACTAGTGTCCGATTTGGACACTCACATACAAACCAGATAAGTATAACCAACTGAAACTAAGACAATAAGAGATTTAATCAAATCAAACCAACTCCAACGCCAAATATAAATAAAGTTAATCTGTCTTATAAAAAGTCATAACCATTCAACCGTAACAACATACGCGAGCCGACAAGGCTGCCACAACACAATTTACAATGATGTACGAAATCCGACAACCCCGTACACGCGGGTATCCCAAACAAACCATGTCCAGACTATTATCCAAAACATACGTACAACCCACATAATGTCTTACAGACCTCTAAGAGTATAGTAGGAAACTCGACGGGACAGGGCCCCGCAGTACCCATAGATAAGCAAAAGACTTCATGGAAAGTTATGTACCAAACGACTGGGCTCCGAAATAGTGGAGCTCTCCAAATCAGCAGAGTAGATATCCTAGGCGAGAGGATCACCGAACTGAGCGTCTACACCTGCGGACATGAAACGCAGCCCCCCCGAAGAAAGGGGGTCAGTACGGACAATGTACTGAGTATGTAAAGCATAAGGTAAAGATGACAGGATATCAACATGATAAGTCGAAACAAGATATCGTTACACAAGTACATTATAAATGAAAATCATGCAATCTTTAACATATAAGGTGCCCAGCTTCCCTAGTAAGGGACTCGGCAAAATAATCATCATATATATACATCATACGTACCCGGCCCTCTAGTGAGGGACTCGGTGAAATAGTCATCACATCATCTCTGTCATCATCATCATTATAACCATCCTCATCACCAATCATATATATAATATACATACCCGGCCCTCTAGTGAGGGACCCGGTGACATATGCAAGAACTCCGCACGAACATTACCCGGCCCGGGACTCGGTGAAATGATAAATAACTCTATGCACGAGTAGAGCATTATGAGCAACCATATGCAATTAAAATCATTTCTTATAACTCAATAGGACAATCAACGTGAACCAACAAGGAGTATTACCAAAGATTAACGTTTTATCAAGATTATAAACCTTTAACACGATATGAAAACGTAAAATCTCAATGACTCTAAGAAGCTCTACCATAGATATGAGAAATCACCATAGCCTTAGACATAGCCGATATATAGAAGAATAGTTTGTGAAAGCAAGAATATACGTCACCTAGACGCTTTAGAAGTAAGTATCAAACCTGTCCGTCATTTACTCATTTTTAAAAGTCATGCCAAACAAAGAAGAAAGGATAGCGTTACATACCGTATAGTCGAGCTACACGTCCAATATTTACTGCCCAAGCTATTAATCTATAACAAGCAACAATCGTGCCGCAATTAGATAGTCGTCACGCTTTACTACTTATATAAGCTAGCTAATAATCTAACGAAAATTCGGCAGCACTTCCCCTATATTCCTTACTTTGTCCCAATCCGACAACAACCCAAATTATCCATAGCAATACCAATAACACATTAACATATACATAACGTCAAAACAGAATTTCCTACACTTTGTTTTAATCAAAACAGCCCAAACACTAACACAACACCACTAATAATCCGATTATGATTTCCGTTCATACTTAGCACAATCAATAACTAAAACGAATTTTCTTAAGCTACTGGTCACACCCCCTATCCTAACATTAATGGCTAATTAATAGAGACATTCTAAAGAATTAATAAATCAAGCAAAGAGATTACTAACCAAAATTCTTGAAGCTACTGGCCGAGAGTTGCATGGTGGGTTTTCTCCATTTCCATGGCTGCCTAAGCTAAGGTGAAGAAGATGAAAATTTTGCTATCATTTCACCACTTCATTCATAATATGAAGTGGAGACAACACCCCACTACACATCCCACTAAGCCTAGCTCCCAAAATGATTCCTTTCACTTTGCCTTGAGTGGTGGGGCCCTCCACTTAATTAATTAATCCCAACAGCCACTAAATAAATTTCCACTTAAAATTAATCCCAATCTGATTTCCTTTAATCACTCGAAACTTAAAATAAAATCTCATTCCCCGGACTTACCTCGACTAGCTCATAACGCGCACTGCGTATAAAAATACGAGGCGTAACACCTACCTACCCCCTCCATACCCCTACCACTTCCTAATCCCCGCACCCTTCCTCCCTCGGGACCTCGAGGCGCCTTGTCCCAAACCCCCCCCCCTCTCCGGGACCTCGAGGCGTGTGCCTTGTGGTCCCCCGCCTCGCCCTTAAAAAGTATACAAATTTTGTTTATCATAATTCATATTCCAAAATATTTAATAAACTATTCAGAGTTATAATTATTCAAAACAAAAATAACTAAATACAATCCAATTATCGAGAGAGAGTAACACATGTATGTTAACTAACAAAGTTGGCTCAAACAAAGAATGTAACAAAGGAAAGGGATAGCGATATATTTTCTTTTATATTCAATAGGTTTATTAGTGAATATTATCAACTAATAAATATTGGAACCATTTCAACATATGAAACATGAGATATTAGCTGGCAAAATATCAATGAAAAGATTTATTTATTTTTTGTTAAGGAAGGGATAGATGCGCAAGTAATCAGTGATATACACCAACAAATCACTGTAAAAATGTCATTCTTGGAGAATCAAAAGCAAATCTTTCTTGGTTGATTGGTGGAGATTTTAATGTTATTCTTCGTGAAGTTGAGAAAATAGGGATGGAAGATTTTGCATTTTGTGTGAGTTCTTGTGAACTTGTGAACTTGAAGATGGAAGATTTTGCATTTTGTGTGAGTTCTTGTGAACTTGAAGAAAACCCTTTTAAAGGTAGCCTTTTCACTTGGTGGAATGGGATGGCAGGACCTGATTGCATTTTTAGAAGGTCGGATAGAATATTGGCAAACTCGTGTCTTATGGAATGGTTCTCAACTATGGAGGTGGATCACTTACCTCATCTCTTAACCCTTATTTTGTGTCCATGGATGAAGAACTTCCCACAAGAATGGGCCCTTTTCTAAAATACAAATATGTGATAAAATATGTACCTGTAAAGTTGGATTGTTGGAAACTACATAACCAAGGTTGGTTTAAATGTAATACAGATGGTGCTTCTAAAGGAAACGTTGATCCAAGTTCTATAGCATTTTGTATTAGAAATGATGAAGAGGACACTCAATATGCTCTATGAAGAAGGATGGTAGACTCTACTAATCTATTTGCTGAGGCTACGACTTTGAAGGAAGGGTGTGAACTATGTGTTGAAAGAGTAATATTGAAAACAAATTCTTTGGCCCTAATAAAAATATTAACGGGAGATTGGAATCGCCCCTGGAGTATTGTGATGATTATAAGGAGGATAAAGCTGATTGAAGGAGGTCTCAACTCTCATACAGCTTCAGCGCACGTACACAGAAGGTCTCAACTCTCATACGCCAGTCTATTTCCTTCGATTATTGCAGTAATCATTTATGTTATTTTCTCTAAGAGTTGCAGTCATCTTTTTTTCTGGATTATCTACATTAAACTGCTCAGCCTTTACCTTACTAACCATGCTAAGGTTTGGAAGTTCAGTCATTTCCTCCGGACTGGATGTCTCGCGCTTTATTTCTAAACTTAAATTCTCATGCCTTGGGGCTTTCAAATTTGCATCTATGCTAGCTTCATGCTTTATCCCCATCTTGGATTGCTCATGCTTCTTGTTTTCGTTTAAGATGTGTCTCCATGGATTCAATCTTTTCTCCATTTTGTACCTTTTTGTCTTCTCTCCGCCATTGCCTTTTAGGACCAATGGTTCAAGAATGTTAACACATTTAGAAGATAGTCAATGGCGTACACACGATTTTTTTGTAGGCATTAGCGATATTTGAAAAAATAAATAAATAAAAATTGATATAACATTATATTAACAAAAACTATTTAAAGTGTAATAATAAAACATAAATCAAGTAAATTTCTATACAAATAGAATTCTAGTTCAACTGGTCTATTTTATCCTAATTTGACTAGGAAATGGAGGTTGGAGATTCGAAAGTCCTTAACAACATTTATGTTTATCACAGGCAAAAAAAGCTCAAAAATCAAACACAAAGCTACGCTTGCTGAGGTATGAACTTGGGAGCACCAGTGCACTAGTCATGTGTCAAACCAAGGAAGCTCATTTTTCAAGCAGTGTCAATTATGTTATTTCTATTTATATTCTGTTCTTTTCAGATTATTTATATATATATATAATACAAAAAATTAGAAGTCAACAAAGCAGTGTGAGGGTGGATCCGCCGCTGAAGATAGAAAAAAGTCATTTTTCTTTTCAAGAGATCGCTTTTCTTTTTAAATTCTTCTTTATCTTTGATATATACTTAAACTATATAATAAACCATGAATACACTACAAAGTTTGTTTTATAGAGTGCAGGATGGACAGTTGTCCGATATTTAGAGGAGAAAGTCTTGGAAACTACCTAATCAGAGTTGATTTAAATGTAATTCAGATGGTGCTTCTAAAGAAAACCCTGGTACAAGTTCTATAAACATTTTGTATTAGAAATGTGAAGGGGAGATACTCAATATGCTTTATGTAGAAGGATGGCAGACTCTACTAGTCTATTTGTTGAGGCTACGCCTTTGAAGGAAGGGTGTGAGCTATCTGTTTTCAGACTATATCTACCAGTAATATTGGATACAGATTCTTTGGCCCTAACAAAAATATTAAGGGGAGATTGGGATTTTGCCCCCAGGCGCTCAGTCGGAGATGAACCCAACTCTAATATCCTGTTAAATTAAGTCTTGAGCTTAACACACATTCCAAAGCTAGCTCATGAGAATAGAGTTGTCCAAATTCATATAAGGAGATGACTAGTCCATTCCCCAATTAATATGGAATTTGAACCCACTCTAACACATACACTACTCTCTTCCTTTCATATTAATTTATCATTTTTCTTTTACCTGCATATTAATAAAGTGATCAATTAATATAATATAACTATTTATAATAAAATGATCAACTAATATATATAACTATAAGAGTACTAAACAATGAAGTTGCAAGAAAATAGGGCGCCATGAATGGTCCAGTCATTCTCTTGAGTCTTGTTAGACATTGTATTAAAAAACTATTTATCAATATAAAATATTTTTCAAAATTAAATGAAATTCATGAATCTACAAATTAATTAACGTCTATCCGTTATTCTTGGCCTAGGAGAAGCTCATCACATTATCTTGCCACATGGAACATACTTCCAAAAAAGAGCTACCACATCCTTTCATTTACTGAACCACTTCTCCAAGAAAAAAATTAGCTTCTTTAATACATCTTTGAAGGCTTTAATTTAAAAGACACACTTTTAAAAACAATTCTTTGAAATAAATAGTAATTTACTTATATATTCATATTACAAAATCAGTTTCTAAAATCATCAGTCGTGGAACTTGTTACTTTAATTACTTGTTCCTTTTTTTTATATATAGTTATTTTTAATTAGTTGTTATTTTGATAAATTAAGTAATATTTGAATTAATTAATTTGAAAATTTTCTTTAAAATTTTAAATTTTTAATGTATGTGAATAATTATTTTCTGACTAACTAGGGAGTATTTGATATGGATCACCGAAAAGATTTTTAAAAGGAGATATGACCGGGAAAAAAAATCACGAATTGAAGGTTTTTCAGTTAAGCAAATTATATAATCAATAATATCATGACAATTGTCAAGACAAGAATAAAGAATTTCAATCTTTTGGAGTTTATGTAAAAAAATCAATACGGAGGAATTGTTTCAAAACAGTAGACTCCATCCAATTCCGGTGCAAACTTTGGCCTCCGTGGGCGCGATAGAGATTTTGAAGATGATGACGGCGCCGGCCCCTCTTCCGTCTTGTTCAGTTTATCGGTTACGGAAGTAGACGGTGGAGAAACGGCAATGTTGCGATCGGATACAATAGGGCCCACACCTGCACCTTGTTGTTGTTTGTTGTCAGAAGTGGGCGGTGCCCAAGAGTGGTTCACTTTTTGGCCCAAAATTTCAGCGGAGAGAGCATCAAAAGAACTGAACATTGACATCATTGTGTTGTTGTTTTTCTTTTGGATCTAACTTGCAAATTAACAAAAAGCATTGATTTGTCAATTGGTTTATGAAATAATAATCCTTGATTAGGAGAAAAACTAAAACTGCAAAAGTGGGAATAAATATAAGTGGGAATTGGGAAAGGAAACAATTGGGAATTCCTTTCCCAATTAGGATCGGTAAGATGTGGGAGTGGAGATGGGAGAAACGAATTTTCCTATAATTCACAATCTCCTATTAACTCGTTTTTTCGTTAAAGTAAAGAAGTTATAATTAAAAATTTCAAATATGTTAATAAATATAGTGAATGTCCACCGTACATTTTCTTCCGTTATAAAGTTATAACTATAAGCGTTTTCTTTTCTCCCTACTTTCTCACTCATGATTTATATAATTTCATAATATATTATCAATTCTTACTTGCATTAATATTATTGCTGCTATTTAATTTGAACTCTGATGTAATTGATTTCTTTTTTTGTACGTATGATTTTGCAAATTGTTGCTTACAAAAATTATTGCCACCATAAATGATAATATTGCTCAATTCTCGAAGGTGAGTACCAAGCACTTTTTATATTATTGGTTAAGGGTAAATCGATAAATTTAAATTTAATGGCGTAAAAAAGATAAGACAATGAGTTATCTTCTATCACATTTAGAGGATCAGACGATTAGATATTCATGTCCAGTCGCACCAATAGATTTGTACGAGTGACAATTTGGTTGATTTGTTCATCAAGTCTCTACCAACTACAACTTCCGAGTATATGGTGAACAAGCTTGGAATGCGATGATTCAAGTCTTTGGATTGATGTTCTCATTAAAGAAAGTTAATATGTGTTATACACTTTTTTTTACGAGGTTTTGTCCCACTAAACTTTCCTTTTAAGGTTTTAATTAATAAGGCAACCTAGATGCGTATTATTTTCCTTCACTAGAGTTTTTATTTTTTTAAAAAAAAATTCAGTAGAATGTTAACGAAGCACATCATTTACAAATTAGACTTCAAAGGAGAATGCGTTATAAATATAGTGATGTCTATCTAAAAAAAAAGTTAAAAATCCTCACTTTGAAACCAAGTCAACTTTCCTCTATAAACATAATCATTCCTGAAGAGAAATTATAAGTCTTTCTCTTTTCTCTTTACTTTCTTCTCATTGTTTTATATAGTTTTATAACCATAGGAAAAAGATACAAATGAATAGGGAAGGAATTTAACTTCAGTTAATATTAAAAAGGTATTATAAAAAGAAATACACATTGGACATAACGTTGAACATGTCATGTTTCGTCTGATTTGTGCATGATGCGTGTACTTTTACCTTTTTTAGGAAGCCAGTGTTGAGCGGATAAGCTTGTGGAAGGTTTATTTTCGCTGCGATTTTTTTTTTATCAATAATTCGATATACTCATATGCTTAATTCGTGTATATTGTTGCTTCGAACTTGCAATTTGCTAACAAAGCAAAGAAAGTATTGGTTTTTTAGGTAAAAAGTAACTTGAGTAGGAAGAAAAGAAACTGCACAAGTAAGTAAGAGTATATATATTGATTATTGGGGAACTTGAGTAAAACTAGAAACTTCTGTAAAGTGGAAATAGAGAGAATTGAAATTTCTAAAATTATTCTCCCATTCGTTGAATTTGGTTCGCAAGTTTTGAAAGATTGGTAATTAACTTTGAAAAATGAAAACTAACGATCTCCTATCAACGCGTGTTATTTTGGGTCGTGAACCGACTTGATGTATATCTTCTTGATTAAATTGAAAACTATCGAATTCTAATTATTTTTTAAATTTCTCTATCTTTAATTTTAATATTTTCACTTATCTAGAACTAACTTCATTTTATTTTTAAAGTCATACAAAATTAATGTAAAACAGTCGAATCAATACCTCTAGTTAAGAGATCAAATATTCTCAACAGTGCACCACAATCCAAATCGATAAAACAACCATGACTAAAAAGGAGGTCTTCAATTTTTCAAATTGATTGAAGCAAGCTTCTGGTCTGAACTATTTAATTTTAGAAAAATTGTAACATGATATTTTTATTTGATTTTTTCAGAATATTATGGATCAATATAAGGTGCGTATCGATAAGTAGTTTTACTACTCCCTCCGTTCAGAAATAATTATCAGGTATACTAAAAATAAATATCTAAGATTAATTGTCAATTTAAACAATCAATAATTAATTAGCTCATTTTTTTCAATTCTACCCTTAATAAAGAGAAAGTGAGTGCTATTTTCTAATTAATTGACAATAATTAATTGTAAGATTATATTAATCAAATTACATATTATATTAAATTTTTCTTGAGGGTTGTGTATTATCTAAACCTGACAATTAATTCTGGACGGAGGGAGTACGATATAAAACAGAGCTATGAGAGAAAAAAGAGAAATTACGAACCGATATCGAAATCCATAAATTGTTAATTGTATATATCAATCACCAAAATTTACATCATACATGACAATAATCATGGCTAGACTAAGAATAAATGAAATTTTCAATCTCGGAAATTTAGTACAAACAAAAATCAATAGGGAATAATAGTTTCAAAACAGTGAACACCGTCGAATTCCAGCGCGAATCTCTGCCTCTTCTGCTGCTGCTGCCGCGAAGACGGCGGCGGTGATGCCTCTCCGGCCTTCTTCAGAACACCAGTTGAAGAAGTAGCCGGCGGAGAACCGGTGGTTTTTTGATCTGATACAAGTGTTCCAACCCCTTGTTGTTTTGTGTCAGTACTAGATGGCTTAGAAAAACTCAATTTCTGCCCAAAAAGTTCAGCAGAAAGCGCATCAAAGGAACTGAAAATTGACATCATCATCCTTTCTTCTAACTTGCAAATTACTAACAAATGAAAGAAAATTAAGAAAGTGTTGCTTTGCTTTGTTGATATGAGAAGTGTGTTTATGTTAAATTAAATTAAAACTTGAGTATGAAGAAAAGAAGTTGCAGAAGCAGAGTATATATAGGGGAAGTGGATTAAAGATAGATCTGGAGAAACGAAATTGCCAATACTGTTTCTCTAATTCGTTGAACTGGGTCAGCGAATCAACTAACGCGTGTCAATTGGGTCTGCTTTTATTTATTCTCAAACGACCTAATATATATCTTCTGGATTTAACTGGAAATTACCTAATTCCAATAACAAATCTTTCTTTGTCTTAATTTATGCGTTACAATCATTAAAATTAAATTTTATATAATTTTAAAATACTTAAATATGTATTAAATTCAAATGATAATTTAGAAGTTTTGAATATCAAATTTTAGGTGTGAAAAAGAGAGAAGGGTTTTTTTTTTTTTTTTAATAGGACATTGGTGTAAAAGGAAATGAAGAGTTGAACGTGTCATGTTTGATGTGGTATGAGGCATGAATACGTGTGCTTTTACCCCTTTTTTGGAGCAAGGCAGCAGTGTGGATAAGCTCAACGACCATTTCTATATTAGTGGGAGTTTGGGAGTGACGTGATCAATGAAGTTGAGTTTGAAACCTGTTCAACTTTGTATATGGGATTATTTTAAAAAAATAATATGATCTTAAAAGTAATATGTTTTTAAAATATAATGTTAGATATTTATTTAAATAATATCATCTTAAAATGATACATGGACTTTTATGGGTTCTTGTAGTCAAACTTATTGAATTGAAACAGCCATGATTGACTTAAAAAGGAGTTTTGAGTCAATATTTTGACGTTGCTGTGTGTTAGCAAGTTGTGAATGAAGGAATCTTCTTCGATAGTGATTATTCAATATCTAGACGTAGGAATTTTTGACAAGGCGTATAAAAATTGTATTATTGAAAAAGGAATAGTAAAAATATGGAAATTAGTTATGTTTAAATTAATTTTTATATATTATTTAATTTGATGCATTAAAAATAACAAGTAGTATTACTTAACTTTTTAAAAAGTAGATACTTGTTTGAACGGAAAAAACCTCCGCATTCTTCTTTAGTTCTACACACTTTCGAAGCAATCATGTTTTGAAAAATTGTACCAAATAATGGATTAATGATACTAAAATTAATACATGCTTATTTTCTCTAATACCTACCGTGAAACACCTCCTAATTAATACAGAAATAATATAATTAATGTATGTGTTACTTTCAGACCAGGATATAATGTAACGTACGGGGAATTGATAATACCCCAACAGTGCATATAAGGCAAGCAATCATGAAAGTGATAATATGGAAACAATTTATCAGCACCGAGTGTCTACACTAAAGTAATGCAATTTCTATTATTATGTGATTTAATAAAGTAAAACATATGTTGATTAATGATGATTGAGTAAAATGAACTATAAATTTAAACACATGACAGACATGTATTGACTTGATGTATACACCCGATGTGGATAAGTTTTATCCGTGATATATTTTTAGATGAGCTAAGGTTAGTCATGATATTATTCCAAATGGTATATAGCTCTCATCTGGTGTTTTACATACTACCAAATACCAATAAATCCTATGATGAATAGCAGTATCGACCCACATTATATATGCCTCAATTGTAAATATTCGTTAATCTGCTTCATCTCACTAGCACATGCAACAATGAGAAAATCACCTAGCATTTTGTCGTTAGTGAGATTCCAATCCTGACTTTCCATAGTTTCTTTTCATGGAAATATGACAATAAGTTAGTATTTGTGTGACAAACACAAACAGTATTTAGCACAGAGTAATATTTAGAGATCAAATTTAGTTTCTTAACACATTCCATCATGAATATTGATAAGAATCATAGCAACACAATAATGAGCAATTAGCAAATTAACCTTGTAAGGAAATTAAAACACCTAAAGCCAAATACGTTGCCATATTAAAAGAGAAACTCCTAATCAAACAAGCTTAACCCCAAATCATCGTCACTGTCCTCCTTCATCTCCTCCTGCAACCACACAATCAAACAAACACGTCATAAATTGAGACAGAGAGAATAATAAAAAGTATTAAATATATATAAATACGTACTATAAGACAAATTTGTTACCTTTTTCTCCTCAGCTGCCGGAGCAGCAGCACCACCACCACCTCCACCAACGGGGGCAGCAGCAACAGCCACTGCTGGACCGCCACCTGTCCCAACGGTCAAAATGATATCTTCAATATCCCTCTTCTCAAATAGCTTGGCGAAAAGACTAGGCCAATAAGACTCCACTGAAATATTAGCTGCTTTCACCACCGTAGCAATCTTCTCTGCCTGAAATTACAATTAAACATTATGTTAATTATAAGATTACGATAAAAACAAAAACTGATTAGCGGGTAATGAAAGATGATTATTTACAGTAATGGGAATTCCATCATCGAAGAGAAGTAAAGCAGCATAGGTACAACCAAGTTCCCCAACTGACATTTTTGCACAATTGATGAAGTTGTTAATTAAGAATAATAAAAAAGATTTAGAACAAAAATCAGTTTTGATTATAGAAAATAAGTTAGTATTTAGAGGACCGTAAAACTAATAGATACGAAATATTAGGGTGGAGGAGTACGTTACGGATTTCAGGTGCTACGGGTCTAACGGTTTTACACACGAATAGCTACATTTTAAACCTAGTATATCTTCCATATTTATTTATTTATTTATTTTGCTACTTGGTTACCCAATTTGTGAAAGTATCAAAATTAATTAGTTACATGATATTTGTAGTGTCCTTTGTTGAGAATATCAAGTGCTTGATCATTTGTAAACTTTAGATCAAGCAAATAACTATTTTGCACATATTAGTAAAGCATATGCAATTCACAAAATGCAATCAATTAGTAGAATAGACGTGTAAAACATTATTCGTAGTAATAATTTATTTACTATTAGCTTAATTCAGTCATCAAAAATACTAACTTTGGATGAATTCAAGTTCCAAAGGCGCCTCTTAAGCTGGTTACGGTTCATAAAATTTGACTTTGAAAAAACCCTAACGCAGTTAAAACTTTTGTTGGAGAAGATACTTTTAAATGTGAATAAATAATTTATTTTTAGGAATAGCCTTTTTAGCACAACAAACCGTACAATCAATAAGAACTAATCCTGATTGCATAGCTTTATCCCTGAACATAAATTGTATTCAAACTAAACAACTCCAATAGTCAGTCAGTCCTCTCATTCATTCCATTGGAAGCCCTTAATTAATGTACTAACTAGCTACCACTTCACCCTAACGCATGAACTTTTCACGACAAAATTTCAGCGACAATTGACAGATCACATCAATGCTTGCTTTAGGGTATACAATCTACATGACACCAGCGGTATTTCACACATCGACTTACATTTTTTGTACAATAGAATATATTTACGTATTGGTGCTGGGAATAACAAAAGCCAAGTGCAACAAGAGACGATCACATACACAACAAATGAAAGCAACTGTCTCAACACGATAATGTTTAATATAGTCGGAACTAAGTTAAAAACCACTGTGCAAAAGTCTACATGTTTGATTGGCCAATGACTAATGAGAGCCGAGAGAACAGATAAAACAACACATTACTAGGACAGACCTACAAAGGTTCCAGTCTTTAATACAGCTCTAGTTCATAGCAGACTCCTATCAAACTAAGAACATAGAGTTTCAGATTCTCCTTTCAAGAGGAGAACACCACTAAACAAATTTTGCGGCAGCATTAGCCACTGTTTGATCGTGCCTGGAAAAAAAAGACCATAATATGCAAACATTAGAAAAGTTCAATATGAAACATCCAAATTCTGATCAGGATCATATGCAACAAGACTAACAAAAACAGAAGTGATCATCCAGAGGCAAATCAAACATTAATTAAATACAAAAAAGTAGCCTAACCTGCTGTGGTGATGCCGATCTGGACCTTGACGGTGACCTAGATTTCGATCTAGATCTCGATCTCGACCTCGACCTTGACATTGATCTGGACAATGACCTGGACCTGGATGGAGATTATGAGTTCAAATGTTAAAAAAGCCTTGAAGATAAATTGAAAATAGAAAACAAAAGGCTATATTAGTACCTATGAAAAAAATACAATTTCAAGTAATATGCAATGTCATATACCTGGTCGACTTAACAGGAGATGCAGATCTAGACTTTGGCGGTGGTGATCTCGAAACTGAACGGGCAGGTGATCTGAACAAACACCCAGTAAGACATCAAGAGACAAAGGAATGTACATAAACGAGTTCATTTATTATCTGCAACTTGATCTACCTCCTACTCTTCCTTGGAGTTCTGCTCCTGCTCCTGCTCCTGCTCCTGCTTCTGCTCCGGCTACGACTTCTTGAAGGGCTGCCTTTGTATTCTCTTACCTATATATGAAGAGAACAGAAAGTTGAAATGAGCATCAACATAAAAATACATTGTAAATAAGAAAATTCCTACTACTACTAACTCGAGTACACACGTTCACTGAATAATTGTATCGTAAAAATCCTAGATATCCGATACTCCCTCTGTTTCAATTTGCTTCTCTTAATTTGACTTGGCATGAAGTTTGATAAAGTTCAGAAGTCTTCTGAATCACGCGCCCTTAAACTCAATATATGTATAATGTACCAAAATGACCTTTAATCTGTGGCCTTAAACAAGCCACGAGGGATGTTTATATCAAAGAGTTAAAAATTAGAAAAGAGACGTTCTTTTTTTGAACTGACTAAAATTATAGTAAGACAGACAAGTTGAACTAAGGGAGTATTAAAAATCATCAAATCAGGAAATCACCACCATAACCCCGTGAATATGCTGAGAGATTAAGCATCGACTTAAAATTAAAGTCTTTCCAAGAGTTCGGGTTGAAGGAAGAAAACCAAAAAAAATCTAGTGTAGAGAAAAACAAGGATAAACAAATACCCGGATGTAGGTTCTCGTCCAAGGATTCCTGAACTCAGTATCATCAAGTTTTCTGATCTGAACAAAAAGAAAACATGTTAACCACAAGCTTGGTCCTTCTCCAAAGGGATAAAATGAAATAAAAAACAACCACCATCAAGGGAGTTGCAGATTAAACATTCATGAATAATGAAACTAGCAAAACACAAGAATTACTTGCAGAGGATATTAATAAATAACAACAAATAACCATCCTTCCAATGGTTATGAACCAAGGAACTCAAAAGTTCAGGAAACTCCATCATGCTATAGGGTCGAACTCCTCAATAAAAAGAAGATAGCAATATTGAGTTTAAAACCCATTAGATGATGAGGCAGATAAGAAACTTACAGCATATTTCATGTCTTCATAATTTGTGTAGTCCACCAAGCCAAAGGTTCCTGACATGGACAAGAAAATTTAGAACTACAGACATAATCACAGAGTTAGCACAAGAACAGAATACAAATGTCACCTAAAAACATTATTCCTGAATACTCAAACCTTACAAAAATAAAAACACAACATTTGCATTTTCTTCTTGCACTCCAGTTTCTCTCAAATGTTTGCTCAAGGCACAATAAAGGCCAAAAGACGAGCGAATTGAAGCATGGCCTCTGCCTCGCCGACTCAGCGCTGTGCTAAGAAGCGCCAAGGTGCTAAGATGTACACCTCATTGCAGCTGTGCACAGTCCCAAAGAGGGAAAAACTACTAATGTTGGCAAAGTGATATATTAATCACTAAAGAACCATTTTATGAATGAATAACATAGTAATTAGGAATAAGGAAATTGAAATTTAACATTAAGAGAACTCCGCACTAAATCAGAAGAACTTAGAGCTAATATGCATTTGCATTAGAAATTTGCTATGGTCTTCAAATGGTGAGATTCTTACTCTGAGTACTAGTTTATATTTCCCAATTCTTCTATTCACATAATCAATTCTGGTTTCTCTGTAGCACTTTGTTTTCTTAAATCGCAAGTGAAATTAGTTGTCCTTCTTCCCTCCTTGATATAAACACCACACTTAAGTTGCACTTAAATTCTTAGGAAATTTTCTGATCTTAACATACATGCAGTTTTTTCACCACGATTCCAGTATTTTTGAGTATTGTTTAAAATTCACAAGTAAAAGGATCCTATTAGATATGTCTTCGAGATGTAAGACTAGGTAATACCTTCACTGTCACGAGAAACCTCAGCAAAGCACACATCCCCAGCTTTCCGCATATGATCCTGACATATTTTCCACCAGGTTACTGCAATTGCTACAGATACAAACCACCATAGGGAAATATCCTGCCCAGTTCACTTACCTTCAAATCTTGCCAAGAAGCAGAAGATGGAAGACCTCGAATAATAACTGTATATAGATGACAAGAAAAAGTCAAGAGACATCTATATGATCAGGGACAATTACATCTACGGCAATCAAGACAGAAACTTCAGGGGACATTCAAATAAGTTATAGTGGAACCTCTGTAATCAGAATGCCGAGAAATGCCATGGCGCCCTCCACCTCCACCGCCACCGCTGCCATAACTGCCTCTGCGATCACTTGAAGATGATGGCCCTCTTCCTCCATGAGCAAGCTCAACCTATATCATGCATCTAAAATGTCAACCACATGGAAGCTCATATTTCCTACATGGATCTGTGTATCTATGAATATGAGAGAATCAAGATGGAAATTGTTCTTACCCTCAGCCTACAGCCATCAAAGTTGTAGCCATCCCTACCCCTGATGGCATCTTCAGCATCTCGAGAACTTTCAAACTAAAGAATACGGAGAAGGGAAATGACAGCTAATCAGCAGACAAAAGAAGCAATTGAGAACCAGAAAGGCAAAAAAAAAGTAACCAACAGCAGAAGGTCAAACTTCACACTACAGAAAACAATATACATGTAAATATGCTGAATAAATATACCTCCACAAAACAATAGCAAGGAGGACGAGGTGGAATCTTCAACTCAATGTCCAATATACGACCATACTGCAATACAGGAGAGAATTTATAAACAGTAAGCACTTTTTAAGCTTAGGACAGTGTTTCTTTTACAACAAATCGTAGGATACAGTGTTTCTGTTAAAAGGAATCTCAGGATATAGTGTTTGCAAGAAAGTATGCTAAACCAACTCTACATTCAAGACAAGGCTGACTGCTTCCAAATCGATGCCTCCCAACTGTTTACTCTCCTCAATCGGGTTAACAGAATACTGGTGGTATTGAACACCACTGCCTAAAGCCAAGAGTAGCAAGTATGGAAGAAAGACTGAATCTAAAATAGGAAAAATAAGAGGCAGGGAGGATGCAGTGCACGATACCAAAGAGGAAGCCTCCCTCACCATCAAACTTTGTTTTCAACCACAACTTAATATTGATACTAGTACTGCAACAGATTCTCTTATGAGACTACACTTAGGCTTTCTTGTTCTAAAAGTTTCCATATTAGAGGCAAATAAAAAAAATCCATTATACAGATGGCATTGTAATGAAATTCAGGGAACAAGCATATCTAGGAATGCATTCATCTGCAATATAATCTTGGGTGAGGCTATTTTTTATTTTTTTTGATAATGATGTGAGGCTGTTGTTTTTTTGTTGTTTACAAGTATAACTTATGCATCAAAGGTTGAATCCAGAGCCCTAAGAGCTAAGTACAATTGATCTTCTCCACTAGAAAATAAGCCTTTGCAGCTAAGAGTGTTTAAATAAGTGAATGTGACAGACCTTGTAGAATAGATCTTCAACTTCCAGTTCCTTTATATCTGCTGGTAGGTTGCCAACGTAGATTGAGCGTGAAAAGCGGCCACTCATTCTCAGCAATGAAGGGAGGATTCACAGAAAACTGCAAGCAGATGTAACTTATAAACAATTCTCAAGATTCCAGTTAACACTGAAGAGAAATAATTAAACAATTATGGATAAATTTATATCATTCTGTATTTGACTTGACAATAACAGAATCGAGCAGAAAAATTCTGAAGCAAACCAAGAGAGCAATCCTTCAATTGAGCTGTGCTCCACAAGCTCCATTGCTCAAATGCTCCATGATGCTCCAAAATTATAGATTCAAACAGAAAAATTATGAAACCAAGAGAAATATCCCAAGTTAAGCTAATGCTCCACAAGCTCCATTGCTCATATGCTCCAAGATGCTCCACAAGCAAAAATTATTTGAACTACTATTTGATCTCCTCATCCACTCAAAAATTTTGCAGATGATAGCTCTTCTGAGAGTGAGGAAGAACCTCCAACTATACATAAAACCCAAATACTCCACCCTGACTTGTCCCACTCCCCCAAATACATCCCTATGTATGATTCCAAAGCTCATTTTTGTTCCAAGCGCTTGAAATCTATCATAAAGAAAGCATTTGTCATAAGATGAGGTGAGATCGCGACATACTAATGCATTTTCCCTTTTCTTAATGATTTTAAAGATCACTGAGAAATCATCCTACAAGGCACGCAATATATACCTTTCCTGTTTAAGTTAACATAAAACCAGTTTAGTGCAACTGATGTCATTTCCCTGAACTTAAGATTAGATAAGATCTCTAAGTCACCAATTCTCAAAAAAAAAAAGATCTTCAGGTCACCAATGGCCAGTAAAACATTGTTTGAACTTTGAACTGTGGAGACTACAAAGATGCAAATTGGATATGAAACAGTATATTTTAAGCAAAAAAGGATTTATTGGCAGATCATTGCCCAAATAGCTTTTCAATATATGGTTGGATTAAAAACAGGATCATATGGCAACCATCAAATGCGCTAGGATTGAATTTATAGATTCTGAATTTTAGAAAAGGCATCTTCTAATAGGGTTCTAGATAAATTATTTATTTATTTTGAGAATGAAGAGAATGGATTCGGGATAAATATATTTTCTTTTTGATGACCATGGTGTCGTGGCCTGCTTTCTCGCACCTCGAATAATTCCACGGATACCGCGACTAATTCCACGGATACCTGCCACCTCCCACCAGCAACAAGTACCAGGTACCGGTAACTTTATCTACCAAGGCTAGATAAATAATGTATTAATATAAAATACATGATGTTGGTCAAACCTACCAAACCCGTCAACTGTAATGTGGCTCCACCCCAGCCTTCAGAAAGATGGAGGGTGGTATTTTGCTGAGATATTTGAATATTAAAGTTGACAACTACCGTTATGTGTTGGATGAAGCAAGTGATACAGAGTGAGATTCAGAATATTCGTAATGGAAAATGACTTAAGTTGTTTTCACCCTTTTGGTGGTGAATTTTCAACCATTGAGGAAATAAACATTGGAGAACGATTCAATGAGTAAAAAACTATTCCATAAAATATTCTCTGCCATACCAAGCATACCCAATTTTCTTATTACACGATTAGAATTTCATCTTTCAATTCCACTATTCCTATTATTTCCTGCCAGATATGATGGTTGCAGCAAGGAAAATACACTATTGAAGTAAGAAAAAGAAATATCACACTGTTATGCAACACAAGAAACATCACAAGAGATATGACCCATAAAAGTTCGATCTTTTCTAGCAAAAGCCAACAAACAATGAGAAGCAACACCCAGGCTCAAACAAACCTGGGATTACGAAATGAAACCATTCTGCCACAAACAGAAAACGATCAATTCGCAACACAGAACATCCAGAAAATACAGAAATAGCTAAATTCGGTAAGATTTTAACAGATTCGTAACTAGGGTTTCTTCCACCCTCGACCCTTCTCAGGGATTAACAAATGTGCCCTTATCTTAGAACAGAGCTGTGAGGGGAAAAATCTACTAAATATTACCTGGAATTTCAATTAGGGCTCGGCGAAATTCAGATGAAATTGGTGATCAACTTCTTCTCCGGTTCTTGTCGGGTTCACTCTCCTGGTGCTGTGCTGCACTTCTTCCAGAGAGTTCTTAATTTTAGGGCTTTTTTCTGGTTATAAAACCCAAGAGTGTAGGATCTGTTCCCCTTGGTTTTTACTTTAGCTACTTTTGACCCCTCAACTTTGATTTATTTACACATATTCCCTTTTGGAATCTCAGTTTTCCCCGAGTGTTTTGCAAAGTGTGCAAAAATCAAATCGATCGATAAATCAAAACTAAAAAAATATATTATTGATTAGTTATTATTGTGTTATTGGGTTAACATTTTTCTAATCATTTAATAAAAGAAATATTTATTTATTGGCTCGATTTTGATTTTTGAATATTGAATTATTTATTGGATAAATTGATAACTCATAAAGACTATAATAATTACTAAGTTATTAGTACATAAATATTAAATATTAATCACAATGCATCACTAGTTAATAGTTACTATCTTTGCCATTTAGCCTTCAATTTACATTTCATACTGATTTTGAATTCACAACTTCACACTACACAAACCGTCAAAATCTAAACTAAGAATTTTTTTTCCTCTTAATTTCTCTTAGTGTTACACTTGTATAATCTTTTCATGTTAGTTATTACTGTTTATATTTTATGAGCATTTGCAAAGTTACATATTGTCTTGTCGTATCAAATTGTCAGAGAAGTCATATATTTGTTTTACAAGGATTTTTTTTGTTAACTAAAAAAGTCAACCATTAAGGATCAAAACTGATATATCGAAAATTGATATTGGTTTAGCTTATTCAAAAATCGATAAAAATCTAATATAATACAGAAAACCAAATTGAATCGATAGATACACACACGTTATTTGGTAGGATGTATTATAAAATTAATGCATGGATTAGCTTTGTGTATTTTAAATATTTTGTTTAGGTATAATTTTTACTTTTTGTGTACTTTATTTGGTAATATGTTATGCATAATTAATAATTTTTTCGTCCAATAATACTTGTCCATTGTACGAAAAATAGATGTCTAACGATACTTGTCCACTTTATGTGATTCATGAATAATTATAATCATTTTTCTTTTACATTTTTTTCAAGATATTATATTTTCAAAGGGTGATATAGTAAAATTATCCTTCTATTTATAGTTTCTTAAGGGATATGTCAAGTCAATAGTAAACGACTATTGTTGAACAGTGGGAGTACATGATAAATTGTGGTGTCAGTAACACAAGAGTTTTTTGATGAATGTACTAACATGGTTAAATATTTAATTATCTCTCAAAAAATTTTACACTTTCTTTTTGTTGTATTGTACGGTATTTGTGTAAACAAATAATTATTTTTAGAAATCATTCAATTTATATTATTTTTAATACATTAAAATAAACAATATGAAGTCGTAACTAATATCAATATTAGTAATATCACCACTACTAATGCAGTATATTTAACTCTATTCTTATAATATATATTATACACTACCAAATGGAACTCTATTCTTATAATATATATTATACACTACCAAATGATCCATTTATTTTATTATGTCTTGTACAACTACGTGACAAATCATGGGATTAACGATTGAACAAAAAAACTAATAATTATACAAATATTCCTATCATATTTGTTAATTTTTTTCTATAGTTTAAAATAATTATATAGGATCTCACTAATTAATAATTTCATATCAAATTATAAGTCACATGCATTGTAAAATACGGATACATAGGAAGATGGACGAGTAAGAAAGACGAGCGAGGGAGGAGAGAGGCAAGCGAGATAGAAAAGAAATAATATATCCAAGGTACATATATACCTAGTTGGATAGAAAGTATCTAAAACAAATTACATAAAGAATTGATCTCATTATCCGGAATATGTGTATCTGAATGCATCAGATACATGTATCTGAATATCAAATTTGACACGAATATTAATTTTAAAAACTTACGAAAAGACACATAACTAGATCTTTACACTTATAAAATATATGGTGTTTGCCCTTAATAATACATGATTTTTCAATTCATGCATAAACATGATTAAACTCACCAATGTCTTTTAAAATATTTTTTCCACATATATTTCACTATATTTGGAAATGAAGTTACGTAAGTAGATTTTTAAAAGCATATATATATTAAATAAGAATGTATAAGAATGATTTCAACGTAATTGATAGTAGCACAATTAAAATCATCATCATTACTAATACAAGCTAAAACACCTCAGAAGCAAATTGGTGTACTATTAAACCCTATCTCGCTTTTATGGCACAATTAAGTGATAAATACTTGGGAATTGATTAAATTACTTGATATTAATATAAATAACGGGATAAAAAATAGTAAGAAAATAGTGTAAAGGTTATTAAAACTGAACTAAATTGTCAAGGGTTAATGGCTCTCTTAACTTTCAAAAAGACAATATTTATCAATACATTATTTCTTCTACACATCTCCATTCAGAATTGATTAAACAAAAACAAAAAAAGAAGTGCATAATTATATATAATAGCAAATTAATAACCTAAAATAAATGGAGTAGCTAGGGTTTGATTTAATTGTGCTCCATAACAAACGTTTGCCAAAATTTGCCAGTCGCCTCTCTCCCAAAAATCTCGCTCGCCACTCTCCCATTCTCGCTCCAATTTCTCGCTCGCTTCTTCACTTTTTATACAAACAGAAGTGTATAAAAATTATTTCTATTTGTATAAAGCACAGGAAATTGTATAAATACATATATTTTTGTTCCCCTCTCTCCCCTCTTCCAGATCTCGCTCGCCACCCTCACCTTTCTCACTTATACAAACAGAAGCGAAATGTATAAATTGTGTTTCTGTTTATATAAGGCGTGAGAAAATTATATATACACATGCAAGTACATATATTTTCGTCCTATACACTTATAATTATACAATAAAAATACTTCCCTGCCCAGTTTCTTTTGCCTTTCTATCTTTCTCGTTTTATACAAATTTCAAATTGTATCTAATTTCTCTCTTTCTCGTTTTATACAATTCGATTCAATTGTATATTCCCTGCCAAGTCTCTTTTGTCTTTCTCTCTTTCTCATTTTATACAAATTCAAATTGTATATAATCGTTATATACACTTACAATCATACAATTCGTTTTATACACTTCGTTTTTATACAATTTTCTGCCCAAATGTCTTTCTCTTTCTCGTTTTATACAATTCGCTTCAACTGTATATGAATAGCGAATTATACAGTTTCTATGTTTGCTATGGAGCGCAATTATGCAAACTTTGTTATAGCATACAAATATAAATTTTTTATTTGCTATATGTGAAAGTTCTTGGGATCATAATTAGATCATCTTACTGACCAAAATTAGTTAAATTATTAGGTTACGACTAATGCTCACAATTAGGGGTGTCAAAAATGAGCCCAAACATAGGTAACCTGCCCAACCCGTCCAAAAATAATAAGGGTTGGCTCAAGATAATTTGAAATGGGTTCAATCTCAACCCATTCAAGCATAACCCATTTGAAGAGAATCCTCAATTGAGTCCAATTCAATCTTCAATTTCAACCCGTTTTAAAACTTTTTATTAAGATATGTTCATATATTTAAGGTATGAATTATTATCTATTTAACATCTTTTAGGGTTTATCTATTCATTTGTTACTTTTTTTTTTAAAAAAATTGAGCTAAAACTCAAATTGTGCTTATAAAAGTTAAATATCAATATGTTAAATTATTGAGATTAATCGGTCAAGACCCGACCCGTTTTTAGTTCATTTGAGCCCAACTCATTTAGACGGGTCAAGACCCAACCCGACTTTTATTCAATCTATTTTAATATTCTCAATTTCAATCCAACCCGCCCATTTGACACCCCTACTCACAATATTAATCATTATTCATGTAGTCTTATTTGTTTTTGTTTTTTTGTCTCTACCTTTAGACCATATTTCATGTGATTCTTTGAACTTTTTCAAAAATGTTTATCTTTTTTATATTCCGTAAAAGATTTTTTAGATCGTCTAGATGGCAGTGAAGAGTTTGCAAATGAATTTCCATGGAACTCATCTCTAGTGGCGCAGTACAAATCATGTAAAAAAAAAATGATAATGTTTGCTTATTTAGTGATAATTAACTTCTTGAGGTAATGGTTATCTTTTAATGAAATATACGTGAGTTGAATATCATGAAATCACTTTTTATAAAAAAATTACACATTCACGATTTTGTAGTTCTCATAAAATGCATAATTAACAAGTATATCACGAGGTAGATTTGTCACAACGTGAATCTTTTGAGTGAATAATATATTTTTAAAAGATTAAAATATCGAGAGGAGACTGTATCTAATTTGGGACTGTTTAGAGGAGATTTGAGTTAGTTGCGACTGAAAGAAAGAACTCAACTTTCAATGTAAACTATCTTGTATCAACAATGTATATAGATGTATTACATATCTGATATATAGTTATGCATAATTTGTACACGAGTATACATTATTTATACAATATCGATACATTATATATCGTATCAATATACTACATATACATTAACCATGTGGTCAAAAATAATTTGATTGTATGTATCACTAATTTTAGGCTATTTTTATATAAATAAAAACTTGATTATATTTAGTGCAATTTAAATTGTATATTTATAAAAGAATTTCCTTTGAAATATTATGGAAAAACTACCGGCCCATTTTTAAGCAGATAATACAAGCCCAATAATCTTCCAAGTAAATCCATGGTCCATCAAACAATCCTACTTGTTTGGGCCTTCCTTCTTATACATGTAGAGTGGAGGAAATTCTACGTATACAAAAATTGGATCATGTTATAAAACTAAGCAAAAAATAATATATTATAATAATTATATTTATAAGTAAGAAAATAGACAAAAAGTGTAAAGAGACAAGAAATAAAATTTCTTTAAAAAAAATTCTAACTATATTTAAGTGTGTTTAATATGAGCACTCGTGAGTTTATTTATGATGTTCATAGATGCATATTAAAAGTTGTATTTGACACAAAATCTTGGTATACAAAATCAATAAGGTTCTATATCATTGGAGGCATAAAATGCGTTGACAAATTGTCTCCTATTTATTCTTGTTGGTGATGTTGACTTTAAAATAAAATAAAATAGTGAGTACTACAATATATATGAAATATATTTTATATACATGGATTAAGTAATAAAAATATGTTTAACTTTAAAAATAATACGTTTACGACTTGCTATTATTTTATTCAGAATTTTATATTCTGACATATCTTTCTAAATATTCTTCTTTACGATCAAATGACCCCCTAAAAACCATAAAAAATTTGACGTCTCTTCCCTCTTAATTGTCGATACGATATATATTTGAGTCTTAAAATTAAAAATATCCTCCAAATAAGGAGTGTTTTTCTTAATGAATTATTAAAATTATTTGAATTTTAAAATATCATATATCGAGTATCGCCATATGCATGAGTTCTTCCGTGTTTGGTGCAATATTTTGATGATTTCCCTCTTACGTTGCTGTCTAATCCCCAATAAAGCCATTTTTGGCTCGTTGAATGATTATGAACATTGACAAAAGTACAAACCTATCACTCAAAAAATTAATTAAAATAAGTTAAGAATTTCATTTTTTATCCGTCGTTAAATTACTTATAGCTAGTTTTTTTTTTTTGATAATTGTCAATTAATAAGCTTAAATTAACTATGCATTTTGCTGTTTAACAATATATTTATCTAGCACTAATTTTTCTTTTAGTATTGCATTAAAATGATGATACAGTTATTTATATAACTATCTTCACTCATTTTTAATTGTTCATAATAGATTTTATACTCTTATTAAAAACAATCAATAAAGTATATATATATATATATATATATATATATATTTAATCATAATGCTCATATATATTAAATCACGTAATAATAAAAATTGCATTGGCTTGATGTAAATATCCGGTGAGAGTAAGTTTTTACGGGTAAAATTTACCAGCATCGGGTGTTTACACCAAGTCAATACATGCATGCCACGTATTTAAATTTATAGTTCATTTTACTTTATTAAATCACGTAATAATAAAATCTGCTTGATATAAACACCCTATGCAGGTAAACTTTTTCCGTTACACAATGGACTTATAAAACGATTTAAATATCAATAATATATTTCTTTTTTTACTTTTCCTAGCTTCTATATCAAAATTAAATATTTCAATTTTACTATTTTAATTTAGCAAATTAAGAGAATTATTACCTTTTTCCCATTTAAGTAATAGTGACCATATTTATAGTTCCAAAATATTATCAATAAAGTTAGTTTTGTAAAAAAAATGTAGCTCTAAATAATTTTTTTAAAGGGATGTGTAAACAAGCTAAATGTCATTTAGGTAGTACTTGTTTATATTCGCTAATCCAGAATTGTTTTTTCTTTCGATACTACTTCTAATATTAAAGTTTCAACACATTATTAATAAAATTAATTTAATAAAATATAGTTTTAATTAAGAAAAAAAATAAGAAATGTATCAAAAATAATATAAATGCTACTATATATGATAATTATTGCAGGGTTTGGTGGATCCTTCATAATATAGAATATTGGTGCATGCAATAATCGTGCTTTAGTGCACGCCAAACTACAGACAAAATAATAATTGGGATGAGAAAACTACTCCTGTTATTATTCTGATTCTTTGCATCTTTTTTCGATTATGTTATTAAATTAAATTAATGACCCTATTAATTTATAAGCTTTTGCATAAAGTATCACTTAACCTAACACACCCTTTCTAAATCACCAACACTAGTTTGGCTCATTTTAAATAAAAGCATCTACTTACGCTATTTAATTTATCTAACAATTATGAGAAGGGTGGAATATCGTGTGCCTAACAGTCTAAGTTAAATAAAATCATTTTTCTATATAGTAAAATCTTCAATACTTAAAATATATAGGTCGAAATGGGACAAAAAATATATTTATTATTATTATTAATATCAAAGAGAAACTAAAGAAACATACAACAAAATCCGGGCCAAACCTCAGCGGGTCCGGCCCACAAATTAATGTTTTGTTTGGCTATGTAGAACATATTTAAACATGAAATATGAAATTTTATACATTTGCTAAACTAATGATAGAAATCACACAAAATATATTTTGAGAGGTTTTTTGAAAAACTTTTGCAACTTTGCAACCGGCACCAGGCACCCGTAGCCGAACCCATACTAAATTTCAATCGCACTGCATAAAGTTAGAGGTTCCATAAAAAATAAAACTTGCTTCACTCCGTAACTATTTCACTTTATTATCATCACTACACAAAATGAAATAACTTTTATTATAAAATTTTATAATTTTATTATATTAAAAAATATGTAATAATTAATAATAACGATACATTCAATAAAAAATATTTGTAATATATCAAAATATTCTTAAATCTTTTCGATATTAAGTGTTGCAACTTAATTACAATGCTCAATATAAATGTGACATTATTTTGCTAGAAGTTAGAAAAGGAAGTAAATGTAACCAATGAAAATGATGGAAATATTTAGTCCCACATATATCTATTTTAAATTTTTGTGATATGATTCCCCCGCACATGATTCATGCTGCAATTTGTAATGTCATACCAAAATTTACTCGCACTGAATGCTGGCAAATTGGAAAAAAACAAAATGTTTAAGATATGTACCTTTTACGTATAAATCTTCTTATGAGTATCTTTTAAGCGATATGTAGTAATTATTTAATATGATTAATAATTTGTTAATCAAGTTAATTTTTTTAAAATGATTTCAAAATAGTGAAGTATTTAACAAAGTCTCACTCGATATATATCAGGAGATTAGAAATTGTGAAATAAACTTTTAAATATATTATGGTCACTTGTTCTGTTGATTCATCACTAACGGGACTTATATGATAAAAAGAAAACAATCTTCTACAATCTTCTTTACTTGTTTTTGTTTTTTTTTAAAAATAATAATAAACGAACTCCATAGAAGAATATTGATAATTAAGAAGAAAAGAAGTTTGTAACTTGCTTTAGCGTTTAAACGTGCATCTATTTGTTTCATATTATTTGATCATTTATTAAATTAATTTTTTATTTTATTTTACTCCTACAGTTATATAAATTTTAAAGTTTGAACAAAATATTTTTTTCTGATATAAATAAGATTTTTTAATAATTGTATAAAATAAATATAAACATCTATATGAACAGGACGGAGTATCATATTTCATTAGTACTCTAAAAGAGCATTTATGAGTTAGATATTGTTTATTAATTAGAATTTCACAAGTTGCTTCAAATGGGAACACACAAATTCCCAAAACAAGAGCAAACTTATATAGCGTCACGTTTATTGTTTGTCTTAATTAATTAATATAATCACATGTAAATGATTTCATTTATCTTCGATAATCTCACGTGGGCCTTATTGATAATTTTGTGGCTATGGTGATTTGAAATATAAAAATAAAAATTTAAAAATTACAGTGACTTTAGGCTAAACAATAGATATTTTAGAAAATGAAAGTAAACAAAACAAAACAAAAAACTCAAAGTTTTTGCATAAGAAATGATTTTGATGTAGTTACTATTGTCTTCATTTTATTTTTTATTTTTTTGTGGTTGTATTGTAATTTTTAAAACTAGATATTTTTTTAAAAACATATAGACTATCGAAAAATTAGTGGAACATAAAACTTATCACTGTATTAATCAACTCTGGCTTCCAACAGAGTAAACATGATTATTCATTGTTCACCAAGAAAGTTGGTCAGAAAAATTTGATGATACTTGTAAATGTGTATGACCTATTCATCACTGAAGATAATATATATCTTATCAAGGAAGCATAGAAAACCCTATAGCAGAACTCCAAAATTAAGAATCGAGATACTTCCTAAGAATAGAGTTTTTAAGGTCTAGCATAGGAATACTCATGACACAAAGAAATTATACGCTGGAGTTGATTTCAGAATGGGAATTCACAGGAGCTAAGCCTGTTGTGACACCTCTAAAGCAACCTATGAAATACATCACCATTGATTATGATAAGTACTAAATATGTTTCTGGTTGTTTCTTTGATGGGAGAGCCCTTACAGCTTTATTATGTGGATTCTGTGCTTCTTGATCATTTAAATGGAACTGGAAAAGAAGTGCTCTTTACTTGGTACTACTCTGTGAGATACTATTGTTTTAAGTAGATCAGCTTTACCGTCCAAACAATCTTCACACATGAGAAAGTACTACTACTTTAGTACCTGAAATGTCGTGATATCTGGTTCCCATGACAAAGTATCTCTTAACATACATGCATCAATATATATGATTATTTTTCTGTTCCAAAGTTCCCTATATCCATTGAGAATGGATATAGGGAACCATATAAAGCTTCTATTAGTCTCTTTGGTGTGGAGGTTCTAGAATTGAACTTCCTCACAACACTATCTCTAGGTTGCGGTTGCAATCTGCATCTACTTCTCCTTGATGAATTGCAGAGCTGTTTTCTGTTGCTTAACACCTCCGGAATTTATATTTTGAGGTGATTTAAGTCAAACAGGAGATTTCTGTAGTGTCACACTTTCTGTTTTTGGATAGAAGAATGACACACTTCTGTTTGCCTCCTCCTTGGATTAGCTGTAAGTGCAATTTGTGTCAACGTGGACAATATTAGTTGTGGGTACGAAATTCGTCATTGTACTGCTTATTTTGTTTGTTTACCTTTCCCTAAAAGTAAATTTAGCACGTGCCATTGAAGGCTATTTCTTGTTTTATAAAGTTTCATGATGAATTTTCTGATTGTTGCAGGCTGAGAGTGCCATTGCTGCACTGAACTGCAGTGGTGCAATCCTGGGATCTCTTCCTATAAGGTTTCTCTCTGATTCCAGTAGACTTCAGGTTGATGCTTCTTCTATTTTATGGACATTTCCTTTAATCTTTAACTATTTCCATACTGCAGGGTGAGCCCATCAAAGACTCCTGTTCTACCACGTGCTCCTCATCGCTCGCCTGTGCAGTGAAATATCACTTTGCATTCATCATCTGATCTTATATCTAAATATATACGTAGATACAGATACCATCGAGTACCTCATGGCATTTGTCTTTTAGTTTATTTGCATTACTCAGCCACAGGATACTTGTTCTTAAGCTTGCACTGTTGGCTGGTTTATGAGTTGTTAAGTTGATGTAGTTTAAGTTTGGTATATTTATGCTCTTGTAAGCAATGCCTCGAGTACCATTACGGACTGATGTTCTAACTGTTACATTGATCCAATGAGTTCCTTGATATTCGGCTATCACATTGGTTTGTGTTGTCGTGTTTTGCTGTCTTCCTTTCTTCTCTGTGCAAGCTGTACATTAAAAAATGGCGTTTGTGGTGTCTGAGTTTACACTGTTCATCTTCTCCTCTTCGTCTATATGTTTAGTACGTCGTTCCACATAACAAGATGATTATTCAGCCTATTAACTTCTTTGTTGGCCTAACTCGACCCTTAAATAGTTCCTTTCATGATGAAGATGTCAAGGTCCAGATAGTCTTTGTTGGTCTAAGAGAAATATGATTCGGGAAGAAATACAAATCTTTTACTAGTAGAAAGATTATTTTTGATATAGCCAAAGTTTGAACATGTTACTATTAGACAATGGTTTTGTAAAAAAGAAAAAGAAAGACATAAATTCCTTTTGTCATTTAGTTAACGTCTGATTCTGGACCTACTTTATTCTTTTGGAAAGAAAATGACCCCACCCCCCTTCCCTTCACTTGCATATTTGCAGAATTTTGTCATCATCATAATTTCTAATCTGCTGCATTTTGATCTCCTACAACCCATTCATAGCGAAAATCAACATTAATAAATCTAACAACAGATAAATATCTTAACATTAAACTGAGAATCTAAAAAACAATGTGAAAATAATCAAATACAATACAATCCAAATGTGTTGCGAACTAGTCCAAGCAGCTCATTGCGGAATAGTATCAGTGCACCAACACGTACACTAATAAAGTAGTGACAAAATTTGTATCAAAAATACGTAAATATGTATAACAACTAGAGAGTTGAATATGTAAATACACAAACATTTACATAGTTTTCTGCTATATTAGAGAGAGGGAATAGTAGAGGAGCTTAATTAGGGTCAAGTTTCAAAATTTACTAAGAGAAGAACTTGTATTACTTATATTAGAAATAGGGAAATTATTAAAGAATGACAAAAGTCTCACATCGGTGGTTAATGAGATGGGTGGATTCCTTATAAGGCTTAGACAATCCTCCTCCCTTTGAGCTAGCTTTTGGGGTGTGAGTTAGGCCTAAGACCTAATTTCACATGGTACCAGAGCAAAGTTCGTCTCACCCGATGTTCGGGCTCCCAAAATCAAAATTGCCTACGCACCAGATGCTAAGCAATGGGCATGAGGTGGGGTGTTAAAGAATGACAAAAGTCCTATATCGATGGTTAGTGAGATAAGTGAACTCCTTATAAGACTTGGATCAAGTTCCGAAATTTACAAAGAGAGCAACTTTTATTTACTTTATATTAGAAGAGGGAATGTTGATGAACTCAGCGTCAGTCGGGCATTTGACCGATTTGCCCTTCTCCTCAAATTTCCTCAATTTTGTATTTAGTATGTCTTTTTGTTCTTTTAATATACTATTCTGTGTTTAAAATTACAAAAGAAATAGTACTATATATATATAATTTAATATTTAGTATTTCTTCGTTTATTTTTCATTTTAGTATATTATGTATTTAAAAATAATAAATTGCAATAATCATCCGCTTAAAATATTTCAAAACATATAAGAAATTTGATTAACTCTCAAATTTCATCTATACCTATATTATAAAGTAAAATTGGGACCGAAGGCGTACCATATATTATTTGAAAATTACGCTAAAAATACTATAAATCACAATAATTAACCACTTGAAATATATTAAAAATTTGATTAACTTTCAAAAATTCACTTATACAAATAAATTGAGACAAAGAGGGTAACATATATTATTTGAAAATTATGTTAACAACATAAAATATTTAAAATATATATGATTTATTTTAAAAAAATTGATTAACTCTCAAAATTTTATGTGCCACGTAAATCACAATAGTCAACAACTTAAAATATTTAAACACATATTTAAAAATTAATTAAATCTCAAAATATCACCTGTACTATCGATATTTTCTTGAAAAGTATGTTAAAAATATTATAAAAATAATTAACAACAAAAAATATTTAAAATATTTAGTTGACTCTCTTAATTCTATTCGTTAACATAAATTAAAACAAATTTTGTTCCTAGTAGTTAAATATGCAAATACACAAACATTTATATGGAAATGCCAAAATCTAAAACTAGTATGCAATATGTTTTCAGAAAACTATTTTTAGGATAGTAAATTTTCCTAAACTGTGCAATTAGTTAAATGGAAAACTTATCCCCCAAAAAGTTATATATATCTCAATCTCTAAAGTTTAAGTGAATTAATGTGAAAAATATTCTGTCTCTAATTCAAATTATTTTAGCAATTGTGACATGTATCATAAAAAAATTATAATGGTAAAATTGTGCTAAAATTATCGATATTTTAGAATGTTTTTGTCCAATTGCTTTTTAGATGTAAATGGAAAACTCACCTGGTTGCGTAAGAATAAATTAATACCAATGTATTATACCTCGTTTATGTACGTATGGAAAAACCTGCAAATTACATATACATATTTTATCTTTTTTTTTTTTTTGGGTAAAAAGTATACATATTTTATATTTTATCATTGAAGTGTAATACGACTTTAAAATGATGATGACAAATAATATATCATATGTAACCATCAAAAAGGATCTAATTACTTACATGTCACCATTTCATAAATTTAAATTAATTAAAATTCTTCTTTCAATGTTAACGATATTTCGCAATCACAAAAATATTTTATATATTTCTTAGATTAATAATTTTAAAAGTGGATTCCTTTTTTGGGTATTAAGTCAATAATTACATAAATTGAGGAGAAGGAGTATAATTTATGAATAGCTTCAATTTATGTTTCTTTTTATTTAATATGAATAACATTTTATTTTCAATAATCATTCTTTTTTAATTTTTATGTTGCGTTTTCGAAATCTAATTTAACTAAATTTAAAAAATAAATTAAATTATATTAATTTGATATGTAACATAAAAATTAAAATATTTAAAAGTTTATACGAAACATACTATAAAATAGCAACTTTTTTCATATTAATATTGAAGAAATACATATTAAATATTAATTAAATTTTTTATCATTTAACTTTAAAAAAGATAATTATAACAACTAAAAAAGAACGAAAGGATAATATCATTAAAATAATAGATGTAAAATATTTTTAGAATTTATAAAATTAAGATAAAATAGATGAAGTATTATGTTTGTCCTTATCAACTGTAATAAAATAAAAAAACAATAAAAAAAAAAAAAGAAAACACAGGCGTGGCGAAACGGACCATCCGAAGAAGCTCGTCTGTTTTCTCTATGAGCTAAAATTCTTCATCTCTCTCTCGCGCGTCATCACTACAAAGATAAAGAAAATTTTGTTCTAATTTCCATTTTCCCAGCTCACCATCTTTGAGTTTGGGTTTTCTTCTTTGATTAATGGAGTCTACCGCTTAGACCAGCAGGTACAATTATCGATTTCCTTTTCTTTTTTGTTGGCTTATTGTGGAAACTGTGATATTAAACCTACAGACTGATAAATTGGGAAATGACAGAACCGATCTTTTTTTTTTGTTCTGGTTTGCTTTTTGACAGAACCCGAAATTGGGAAAAAGGGTTAAAGAAGAAGGAGAAAAAGGAGCAGTCTTGGGTATCGTGAGACATAGTTGTTGCTGAAGGAACAATCATGGCCGTGGATGAGAACGGTTCGTTGAATCGGACGGATGATAGTGTTGTAAAGAATGATTCCGGTGCCGTTGATCATCAGTCGAATCAGAACGGCGAGACACGGTCAACGATACCTAAGGATCAGAATATTCATATGATGATGCCTGTTAATCATCTACAACAGCAGCAACCCCAGAAAACGAGTGTGCAGCATAAGGCGCAAATGGGTGTTTTTCAACAGCAGAAGCAAAACATCAATGGTAATGGAGTGATGGGTCACCATAATTTTCAACATCAGCATCAGAAAATGAACGGTGTTGATTTGAGTAGAAATGGAGGTGTGGGTGATGAGGTTCATGGTGGGGAAGGGTTTAACAGAGATATGAAGGATTTGGAGGAAATGCTCTCCAATTTGAACCCCATGGCTGAAGAGTTTGTGCCTCCCTCACTCTCCACCAACTACGCAGTAGTGCCCATCTCTCCTGGTGGAGAACAATTTGGGTTTGATCCTTTCAGTTATGCAATGCAAACTGGACAAGGCGATGGAAATTTCAACAGAAGGGTATCTATCTCAGCACTTTTCTCTTTCCTAATTTATCATGTTTTTCATTTAGTGGCTACTGGAAAACGGTGCTTATGCAAATGTTAGGTTCTCCAGTTTGATGTTTGTTCCTCTTTTGGTTGCCTTATGTATGGTAAATCTAATTGATTACTAACAGTAGGAAATTTCATAGTTGGTATCATGCAAGAACATATATTCTAACAGAGCTAACATTCTCACTCTTTAGTAAGTATTTTTCCATATACATCTTCTTGATGCCATTTGTAATAATACTTGCTTCATTTAAAAAAAAGGAGGATGTTCAATGTTTCTCTCCGTCCTGTTGTTTTAAACGGACAAGTTTATTTATTGTCCGACACTTTTTGTAACCTGGTTTGTAATGAATTATTGTCATGGAGTCGTCGCTAACAATTCGGTTGAATGCACTGGCAGAAGAGAAATGGCTATGGTCTTGGTAGGAGAAGGATGAATGTCCGGACAAGCATGGCCCAACGCGAAGAGGTTATTAGGAGGACAGTTTATGTGTCTGACATTGATCATCAGGTACTAAAAAGAGGGTACTCAGGCACCGGGTACTTGTTCATTATTTATTGGGTTATGCAACTTCATCTTTTACCGTGGGACTTATTGTTCTTATTTTGTTTAGGTGACTGAAGAGCAACTTGCTACACTCTTTCTTACCTGTGGGGAGGTGAATATGTTTCCCGTTCAGTCATTTCTCCGCATTCAACCATAATTTATAGCACTTTATAATATGTTCGTGAAATGTTTTGTTGCCATAATTGGACTAACCTTAATGTGATGAAGGTGGTTGACTGTCGCATATGTGGAGATCCCAATTCTGTACTCCGTTTTGCATTTGTTGAGTTTACTGATGAAGGTAAGTTGAACCACAGTCTTTTGTTTGACAAAATTCATTTTGGGTTAAAGTTGTTGTTGTCTAACACTGACATTGTCCCATGTATGGTTTGCAGAAGGTGCAAGGAGTGCTCTGAGTCTTGCAGGAACTATGCTAGGATACTACCCTGTGAAAGTGCTTCCCTCTAAAACTGCAATTGCACCAGTTAATCCAACTTTTCTTCCAAGGGTGAGAAATTGTGTATACTTTCTGTACTTTCCTTTCACAAAATTGCTGTTGAGGATGATGAATAGATACCTCTCTGTTGCTAATTCTGAAAATCTTTACCTTTGGCGCCGATATGTAGTCTGAAGATGAAAGGGAGATGTGTGCAAGAACTATATACTGTACAAACATCGATAAAAAGGTAATTTCGGGTTTGTAATTCCTGTTTCACTTGGTTGAGAAATGAGAAGTATCTATGGAGATAATGCTTTATGAGTTGTTCATTTGTATGAAATAGGTTACTCAAGCAGATGTCAAGCTCTTTTTTGAGTACTTCTGTGGAGAGGTTTGTAGCTTTTTTTCACCTGACTTGTCTGGAAGTGCTTGTCCTACTTTAGCTTCCTTACTGTATGCGGTTTTATTCTTTAATCCAGGTTAAGCGCTTGAGGTTGCTTGGTGACTATCATCATTCTACTCGCATAGGTTTTGTTGAGTTTGTTATGGTAACTTCCATGAGCTTTTCTTGGTTTTGTTGTCTGATTTATCATACTGCTGTGGACTTTGGTTTCTTTCTACTCTTAAGAACTACTAGAACCTCCAACCAGAGTGCGTTATTTCACCATCCATTCTTGTTATTTAACATCATTATTATGTTATTACTTGTTTGGGTCTTCCACAAGTTCAAAGTATTAAGAGATCTGTTTTGTCCCTTTTTGTATTTTATGTAGGTGAAGTAAGTTCTTGGTAACAGTTTCCCACTCATGTGAATTTGAGATATTGCTGACATACACTGAATTTCGGTTCAAAATTTTTCTCCCTTGTTTACTGGTGTGCCTGTCTAACTTCTAAGCTTACGTTGATATCTTTGTCACCAGAAACTAATCCAAATCTTTTTAACTAGATAATATGAGCCATGTGATCGTTTCTTTTTGTCGGGTAATAAACCTTACTTGTGAAAAAGGTCTGTCATTTGCAGATCCGTTCTAGTTGTCGATATTATGTACTTGTGTTTATTTCTCAGTGTTACTAATGTTCGTGCCTGTTATTGCCTATTGGATGCTTGCTTCATTGTTAGAGTAGTAGAGTGGACGACAACTATAGGATATGGTACCCAATTGTTGTTTAGTATTAAGTTGGAGGTATTTAGCTGTGTAGATTGAGTTATTGCTGGAAGGAGAGGGTTCCTCATGTCAGTCGCACAAAAACCAGTCCCAATATAAAAATCCGCATAGCTACTAGTTACAAAGTATAGCAACAATGGATGTGGCCTAGTGGTCAAGGAAGTGGGTTTAGAACTATGAGGTCTCAAAGGTTCATATCCCAGCAGAGACAAAAAAAACTAGGTGATTTCTTCCCATCTGTGTTTTTTGTCTTTGCTGGGACAAAGAACACTCACCGACAAGAAGACACCATATTCACCCCAGATTAATTCTGCACGGCTAATCTGTGAGCAAAGCACCCCTTATTTCCGTAGCAAGGATCAGTATGGGGTCTTTATGTCTTTCTATATTTTTGGTTTCAAGGGAAACATATAGAAGGTTTCAGAATAACCAAATTTGGATAAACTGGATACTTGTTCTATAAATTGAAACTGGACTACTTATAGAAGAATCCAACGACTCTAAACAATATTAATCACTTATATAATGTTTCCTCGACAGCAGGAAAAATAAGTGGCCTGTATTGTTGTTTTAATTAGTTCGATAGGCTTGTTATATTTGGTAGCTAATGAGTACATGCCAGTAGATTATTCGGAATTCACAGTAATGCGGGGGTAAATAAAATTGCAATGTCGGTGTTCTTGTTGCTGCCCATATTGGGAAGTTTTGCATCTCTAAATGACGAGCTTTTGAGCTGTTGCTTTGTGTGGGGATCATGGATATAATACACATTTAAGACTGTTGCTCTGATGGGAGCCATTGCAACCTTTACCATGTGTATTGTATTTTTGATCACTTAAGTTGGAAGGGAAGTGCTTTACGCTTGGTACTGCTTTGTGAGATACTATTGTAATAAGTAGATCAGCTTTACCATCCAAGTGATCTTCACACTGGAGAAAAGTATTACTCCCTCTGTCCGAAATTATGAGGCACTGTTTGGATTTCGTGAGTCAAAACTTTCAATTTTTGATCCTGAATTTAGACATGATATCTTTAGAATTATCTTTAACTGGACAATTCAAAATATTTGTAATGCATATGAAAATATCCCTAGAAAAACTCATTTAACTTTTGAAATCTGAAAGGTGCCATATAAATTGTGACTGGGAAGGAGTATTACTTTAGAACCTGAGATGTCGTGAAGTTAGCATTCCTTGACAAAGATCTTCAACAGACATATCTGATAATTTTTCTGTTCCACAGTTGTTTTCATCTAGCAATGCTATTTCTTCATTAGGGGCATTCGTTGAGAGTGGATATAGGGGACTATAAAAGAGGTCTATTAGTTTCTTTTGGTGGAGGTTCTCGATTTGAACTTCTTTACCACAATCTCTAGGTTGCGGGTGTCATCTGCATCAAGTTCTCATTGTTGTATTGCAAAGCTGTTTTCTGTTGCTTGTAACGCACATGTAATTCATATTTGTGCCAGTCTTTTAAGTCAAATACGCCCCCCCCCCCTCTTCCAGTGATGTAACTCACTTTCCTTTTTAGTTGGTTTCAAAATGATGACATTCCTAAATTTCCAAAAATAATTAAGGTACATTTTCTATTTTACACTTAATGAGAAGCTTTGATTACCACAAATGTTACAGCATGTATAAATCCCTAAGTTTCAAAGTTTTACAGCCACACACAAGGCTATTAACATATTTAAGACCATTTGTTTCTTAAATCGCGTCAATTAAACTATGGCACATAAGTTGGAACGGAGGGAGTAGTAGATTTCTCTGGTGTCATACTTCCTATTTTTGGATAGGAGAATCGCACACTTCGGTTCACCTGGCCCGAACTGTTCGGCAGATTCCCACGCGTTACGCACCCGTTCGCCACTTTGTTCTCAACTCTTCTCACCTCCTGGGCCTCACCTCCTGGGCGAGACATTTCTCCTTGTGATTAGCTTAGGTGCAATTTGTCTGTAGGTTACTTCTTTCTGTGGCAATGACAAACTTTCTTGGTGTTAATGACCTCATTCTTGCTTGTTCGTTGTTGTCTTGGGAAAATCTGTTTCTAGGCCCTTGCTTACTTTAAGGGAAAATACATGATGTGAATTTATCTCAATCTGCTTCTTACTCGAGATTAGTTTGCATTGGCCTTGCATGTTATGATGTCAATAATTGATACCTAAAACCTGGACTGCGGATGGATTTTAAAGTAGAAAATTTTGAACAACTCCATTGTATCGCTGATTATGTTTCTCCCCTTTTTCTTAGCGTAGTTTCATGATGAATTTTCCGATTGTTGCAGGCCGAGAGTGCCATTGCTGCACTGAACTGCAGTGGTGCAATCCTGGGATCACTCCCTATAAGGTTGCTGTCTGATTCCCGCTGATACATTTTTCTCTATTTTACTGACATCTCCATTAATCTTGAAACTTGTTCCATTCTGCAGAGTAAGCCCATCAAAGACTCCTGTCCGGCCACGTACTCCCCGCTCGATGGTGCAGTAATATATCACTTTGCATTCACCATCTGATCTTATATTTAAATATATACGTAGATACAGATACCATCGTCTACCTCATGGCGTTTGTCTTTTTGTTTATTAGCGTTACTCAGCTCGGCATCTCTCACCTTCTGGATACTCTTGTACTGTTGGCTGGTTTGTGAATTTGCTTATGTTGATGTTATGGTATTGCTAGCTATTTATGTCTCTATAGGCCATGCCTCGAGTACCATACTGCTAACGGTGACTTCTTGATTTCTGAGTTAGTTCCAACTTCAAACTTGAGACTTACTTAAAAAGGAGTGTATTCTCTTCTTTTGTTCTATATAGCAGGATTATTATTCAGCCTATTAATTTCTTACTTGTGTTGATGGTTGTAAATTGTAATTTGCCAGAAAACAACTCACACGGCACAGCAGCCTTGTCAAAGTCTGCACTACTTGTTTGTTTTATATTTATATGCAAACATACATTTTACAAAAGAACCTACAACAACAACAACAAAAGCTTGGCAATTCTTAATTTTAGTTGATTTGTACATCCACCACCTTTTTCTCAACTTTAGTCTTTGGAATCGAGATGAAAAGAACTCCATTCTTCAATTCCGCTTTGATTTTATCCTTGTCAACATTATCTGGGAGACTTAAACGAGTGTCGTAAGAGCTATAATTCCTACCCCATGAGTGTTCATCTTTTTCCTTTTTGTGTTCCCCTTTAATGACAAGCATGTCATTTTCTACGGATACTTTTACATCTTCCTTGGACAATCCCGGCATGTCGAAACGCATCTTGATTTCGTTTTCATCATCATGAATGTCCCAAGGAGTGCGTATTTCCCCTGCTCCTGATGCTCTGTTTCTTCCTGGAAATGTCATTGTATCTTCGAATAATCTGTCCATAGTGTCTATCATCTGCCGCATTGTTCTCATCGGTGACATTGGATCTAACACTCCTGTTCATCACATGAAACAATTATCATTACTAAACGAAATTGAACACTTTATTAACTAGTACCTGTTAAATACAGAGGAAGGACTTACCAAAAGGGGAAACATCAAGAGCCATCCTCGTAGGACGGCGTTCGACAGCAGTGCCTTGGTTGTTTCCTCCTTGAGCACTGCTGTGATGTACGTCGACTGAGGTATCTTTGTTATCTCCGGTAGCCTGAGCTACCAGCCTAGTCGTCGGCCTTCTCATGGACGGAATGAAAACAGAGCAAGGTGCAGATACCTTGTTGTTATTAATCTTAGAGGTTCCACCAACGCTAACATTTGATACTAACGGAGAAGATGTGAGAATTGTGCAAGCCATTATTGTTATTTCGATTTTTTTTAATCACAGAAAGTGGAAATCTTCTTGTTTGTGAATGATTTTTGTTGCTTATAGAAAGAGGTATTTATAAGGAAAAATGAGAAGAGTGTGGAGGAATCGTGAAAGTTTTAGATAAAACTGTCAAGTGATTGCTATGGTTTTCTCCATCAATCTCCCCAGCATTCTTCTGCTTTCTCGAAGCATCGTATATTTCTATAATTTTAGAAAAATAGGGTCTCTATTTCACCATTTTTATGTTTTAACCCCTTATTTTCTCAGTAGAGTTAAAAAAGAAAATTATATTACTACTACATCTTTTCCAATTTTTGTTTAGGTGTTCTATGATTTTAGAATTTAAAAACCAAAGCAAGATTTCTTTTGTGAGAACACATAAAATTAAATTAAAATTTATATAAAAATAAATAAATAGACAAATTCATACAACTGACGTTCAACATGATAATTTTGAGTGTGTATTTGTATACACTAAAAAATTGGAGGGTATAGATATTAACTGAAATCAAATTAAAGGACATATTATATTTTTAAAAAAAATTAAAAAATGTGAATATATTCTAGGAGTTAGCCAATTAACCATTTCTATGGTACGTTAATGGTCAACATCGAAATTATGTTTCTCTTACCCTGACTTTATCGAATACTCTTCCACTTTACAGCAATATTTAGAGTTTTGGACATATTTCTTAATAATTTTTCTTAAAAAATAAAATTTATTTTTATTAATTTATCCTTCATAAGTATGTTGAAAAAAATTATAGCTAAAGAATATTTGTTATGTAAAACTCTTTTTATTTAAATACGGCAAAAATTGAAATTTTTTTGTTAATGTCTATTTGATGACGTGAAGTACCTAAAATTTTCCTCAATAATAAAAATGTTGCTAAGTTATCTTATTTTAAAAAGTCCCGTTTTGTTTCAAAAACAAGTTCAACTGAAGTGTGGAACCTAATTTTTTTTGTTGAGAATGGGATTTGAACCCACGCCCTTTTGGACCAAATCCTTAATCTGGTGCCTTAGACCAACTCGGCCATCTCAACATATATCTAATATAACATAGTTTTATTATTTTTATAAAACACACCCTCTTTTTTCAAGAAAGATTTTGTACTTAATGTAAAATGTTACAGTATCTTGAACATGTTTGGTCGTAGATTAGTTTACAAATCTTGAACATATTTGGTAGTAGATTAGTTTATATCGCCCTTTTCGACCAGAACATTGATCTGGCACCTTAGACCAACTCGCCCATCTCAACATATATTCAATATTATATTGTTGTATTATTTCTACAAGACGCACCCTCTTTTTTTTAAAGAAAGAGTTCGTACTGTGTCTTGTAATTAAATTAATATAAAATGTCACCGCATTTTAAACATGTTTGGTAGTAGATTAGTTTACATTGGAAAAATAAATCTTACAAAATTAGTACTTGTATAAACTATTTTGTAATTTTAGTTGGCTCAAGGTGACTATCTACATTTTTACCTTATTGGTAAGGTCACAAGGATACATTTCCACTTTGTAATCCCCTACCCCATTTTATTAAAACTAAATAATGGCACTAATATATACTGCATTTTTTATAGGAAAACTTTCACATATAGCCACTTAAAAATAATTAATTACTCTCCATAACTATAATTTGATAATTATAATTTGTAGCTACATGTTATTTGGAGGAGAGAGGCGAGCGAGACTGGGAGAGAGAGGAGAGAGGAGAGAGAGAGGGAGAAAAGAGTAGGAGAAAGATGAATTGTATATGTATATTGATTAGATAATTGTATATTATACATATGTAATTGTATATATGGCAAGAGAGATTGGGAGAGGGAGGAGAGAGGCGATCGAGACTGGGAGAGAGAGAGGAGAGAGGAGAGCGAGATTGAGAGAGGCGAGCGAGAGAGGGCAGAGAGTGGGAGAGAGGTGAATTATATATGTATATAATTGTATATAACTGTATATTATACATATACATTTGTAAAAATGGCAAGCGAGATTGGGAGAGGGAGGAGAGAGGCGAGCGAGATTGAGAGAGGGAGGAGAGAGGCGAGCGAGAGAGGGCAGAGAGTGGGAAAGAGGTGAATTGTATATGTATATAGGCTAAAAAATTGTATATTATACATATTTATTTGTATATCCTGGCGAATTATACATATACAAACATGACTAATTATACAAACTCGAAGTCAGCCCACGTAATTAATGTATAATGTTAGTCGCGAGTGGTAATTATAGCAAACTATAACTATGATGAGTAATTAAATAGTATAAATTTGCTTATCCACGTAATTTTCCCTTTTTTATATTAGAAGAACCACACATTACGTTTAGAAATTATATGTCCTATCACATGACCAAATAGTGGAGCAGGGGGAGTACGAACTAGCTTATATCGTCTCCAACTATACCCTCTATTCACACAAACACTTTGAAAGTGTTTGGTTGCTTGCATGCTTAATAAAACTATGACAACTAAAAAGGAATGAAAGAATAACATCATTAAAATATAAGATGTAAAATATTTTTAGGATTTATAAAATTAAGATAGGGAAAAGGCTCAAAAATATACTTAAACTATTGGAAATAGCTCATATGTATCCTTAAACTATTTTCTGGCTCAAAAATAACCTTCTGTTAAAGTATTGGGTCACATTTACCCTTATTATTAACAGAGGTGTGTTAAGTGCCACATGGATGCCACATAGACGCCATGTGGATGCAACATAAGCACCAAACAACTCTCACCTCCACATAGATTCATAATACTTAATTATTAATTTTGCCAAATTTTTCTTAAAAAATACAATTTCACCCATTTCTCTAATACAACTCTCACCCATTTCAAACGATTTCCCCTTTCTCTAATGCTGCAACTGCTCTTCTTGATGCTGCATTGCTGATTGCTTTAGCTAGAGATTGTTGTAGTTCTCGAGTTTGCTGAATTTGTTGTTGCTACTGCATTGCTTGTAATGCAGCTGCTGCCTTAATTCTCTGTTTCTCAACAACTTCTTCCTTGATGATTGTTGTCATTAATTTTGTATAACCTTTTTGGATCAACAATAGCAAGGAAGCGCAATCTCTTATAGAATCAACATCTTCTCATCTGCAACCGCAACAAATTTTGATAAGGACCAGTAAGGTTTTATTAAATAAAATTGTTAGCCACCATAACTGAAAAGGCATTAGACTTTTTTGCAACTGAACAAAACAAGAAAACATGTTTATTGAATACCTTATGTGAAAAAATCATTCTGGGAATTTATACTGGAGTTCAAGACATGAAATTACATGGGAAAATAACTCAATCGACCATGGAGATATAATGATTTTCTGACTGCAAGAGAGTTGGGGAAGAGGGAGAGGTTGATGTGGCAGTTCTGCATAGCTCCTTGGCAGTGTGACAAACTATAATACATAAACTTGTAATTTATTGTGTCTAACATAGATTCAAATGCTTTTCCCCCCGACTTTTATCTGAAGCAATATTAGTGCTTCAAGCACCAAACCAATAACATACGGGGAAACCAAGGCTACACCCCTATGTAGATGTAGAAACATACACAATAATATAAAATCAGAAATCCACACTTGCTATAATAATCATATAAAGTGGATCTGTAAATCTACCCAGACATATCACCATGAAATACAACAAGTACTACAACTTCATTACAAAGTTGTATTAGAGAAAGGGTAAATCGTATGAAATGGGTGAGAGTTGTATTAGAGAAATGGTGAAATTGTATCTCTTAAGAAAAATAAGGGCAAAATTAGTAATTAAGTCTTATGAGTCTATGTGGAGGTGAGAATTGTTTGGTGCTTATATGGCATCCACATGGCGTCTATGTGGCATCCATATAGCATTTAACACACCTCTGTTAATAATAAGGTTAAATGTGATCCAATACTTTAACAGAAGGATATTTTTGAGCCAGAATATAATTTAAGGATATATGTGAGCTATTTCAAATAATTTAAAAATATTTTTGAATTTTTTTCAATTAAGATAAAATAAATGAAGTATTATGTTTGTCCTTATCTACTGTAATAAAGTCAAAAAAAAAAAAAAAAGCCACAGGCGTGGCGAAACGGACCATCCGAAGAAGCTCGTCTGTTTTCTCTATGAGCTAAATTCTTCATCTCTCTCTCTCGCGTCATCACTACAAAGATAAAAGAAAATTTTGTTCTAATTCCATTTTCCCAGCTCACCATCTTTGAGTTTGGGTTTTCTTCTTTGATTAATGGAGTCCACCGCTTAGACCAGCAGGTACAATTATTGATTTCCTTTTTTTTGTTGTTGGCTTATTGTGGAAACTGTGATATTAAAACTACAGATTGATAAATTGGGAAATGACAGAACCGATCTTTTTTTTTTTGGTTTGGTTTGCTTTTTGACAGAACCCGAAATTGGGAAAAAGGGTTAAAGAAGAAGGAGAAAAAGGAGCAGTCTTGGGTACTGTGAGACATAGTTGTTGCTGAAGGAACAATCATGGCCGTGGATGAGAATGGTTCGTTGAATCGGACGGATGATAGTGTTGTAAAGAATGATTCCGGTGCCGTTGATCATCAGTCGAATCAGAACGGCGAGACACGGTCAACGATACCTAAGGATCAGAATATTCAGATGATGATGTCTGTTAATCATCTACAACAGCAGCAACCCCAGAAAACGAGTGTGCAGCATAAGGCGCAAATGGGTGTTTTTCAACAGCAGAAGCAAAACATCAATGGTAATGGAGTGATGGGTCACCATAATTTTCAACATCAGCATCAGAAAATGAACGGTGTTGATTTGAGTAGAAATGGAGGTGTGGGTGATGAGGTTCATGGTGGGGAAGGGTTTAACAGAGATATGAAGGATTTGGAGGAAATGCTTTCCAATTTGAACCCCATGGCTGAAGAGTTTGTGCCTCCCTCACTCTCCACCAACTACGCAGTAGTGCCCATCTCTCCTGGTGGAGAACAATTTGGGTTTGATCCTTTCAGTTATGCAATGCAAACTGGACAAGGCGATGGAAATTTCAACAGAAGGGTATCTATCTCAGCACTTTTCTCTTTCCTAATTTATCATGTTTTTCATTTAGTGGCTACTGGAAAACGGTGCTTATGCAAATGTTAGGTTCTCCAGTTTGATGTTTGTTCCTCTTTTGGTTGCCTTATGTATGGTAAATCTAATTGATTACTAACAGTAGGAAATTTCATAGTTGGTATCATGCAAGAACATATATTGTAACAGAGCTAACATTCTCACTCTTTAGTAAGTATTTTTCCATGTACATCTTCTTGATGCCATTTGTAATACTACTTACTTCATTTAAAAAAAGGAGGATGTTCAATGTTTCTCTCTGTCCTGTTGTTTTAAACGGACAAGTTTATTTATTGTCCGACACTTTTTGTAACCTGGTTTGTAATGAATCATTGTCATGGAGTCGTGGCTAACAATTCGGTTGAATGCACTGGCAGAAGAGAAATGGCTATGGTCTTGGTAGGAGAAGGATGAATGTCCGGACAAGCATGGCCCAACGCGAAGAGGTTATTAGGAGGACAGTTTATGTGTCTGACATTGATCATCAGGTACTAAAAAGAGGGTACTCAGGCACCGGGTACTTGTTCATTATTTATTGGGTTATGTCACCTTCATCTTTTACCGTGGGACTTATTGTTCTTATTTTGTGTAGGTGACTGAAGAGCAACTTGCTACACTCTTTCTAACCTGTGGGCAGGTAATATGTTTTCCGTTCAGTCATTCCTCTGCATTCAACCATAATTTCTAGCACTTTTTAATATGTTCGTGAAGTGTTTTGTTGCCATAATTGGGCTAACCTTACTGTGATGAAGGTGGTTGACTGTCGCATATGTGGAGATCCCAATTCTGTACTCCGTTTTGCATTTGTTGAGTTTACTGATGAAGGTAAGTTGAACCACAGTCTTTTGTTTGACAATTTTCATTTTGGGTTAAAGTTGTTGTTGTCTAACACTGACATTGTCCCATGTATGGTTTGCAGAAGGTGCAAGGAGTGCTCTGAGTCTTGCAGGAACTATGCTAGGATACTACCCTGTGAAAGTGCTTCCCTCTAAAACTGCAATTGCACCAGTTAATCCAACTTTTCTTCCAAGGGTGAGAAATTGTGTATACTTTCTGTACTTTCCTTTCACAAAATCGCTGTTGAGGATGATGAATAGATACCTCTCTGTTGCTAATTCTGAAAATCTTTACCTTTGGCGCCGATATGTAGTCTGAAGATGAAAGGGAGATGTGTGCAAGAACTATATACTGTACAAACATTGATAAAAAGGTAATTTGGGGTTTGTAATTCCTGTTTCACTTGGTTGAGAAATGAGAAGTATCTATGGAGATAATGCTTTATGAGTTGTTCATTTGTATGAAATAGGTTACTCAAGCAGATGTCAAGCTCTTTTTTGAGTACTTCTGTGGAGAGGTTTGTAGCTTTTTTTCACCTGACTTGTCTGAAAGTGCTTGTCCTACTTTAGCTTCCTTACTGTATGCGGTTTTATTCTTTAATCCAGGTTAAGCGCTTGAGGTTGCTTGGTGACTATCATCATTCTACTCGCATAGGTTTTGTTGAGTTTGTTATGGTAACTTCCATGAGCTTTTCTTGGTTTTGTTGTCTGATTTATCATACAGCTGTGGACTTTGGTTTCTTTATACTCGTAAGAACTACTAGAACCTCCAATCAAAGTGCGTTATTTCACCATCCATGCTTGTTATTTAACATCATTATGATGTTATTACTAGTTTGGGTCTTCTACAAATTCAAAGTATAAAGAGATCTGTTTTATCCCTTTTTGTATTTTATGTAGGTAGTAAGTTCTTGGTAACAGTTTCCCACTCATGTGAATTTGAGATATTGCTGACATACACTGAATTTCAGTTCAAAATTTTTCTCCCTTGTTTACTGGTGTGCCTGTCTAACTTCTAAGCTTGCGTTGATATCTTTGTCACCAGAAACTAATCCAAATCTTTTTAACTAGATAACATGAGCCATGTGATCGTTTCTTTTTGTCGGGTAATAAACCTTACTTGTGAGAAAGGTCTGTCATTTGCAGATCCGTTCTAGTTGTCGATATTATGTACTTGTGTTTATTTCTCAGTGTAACTAATGTTTGTGCCTGTTATTGCCTATTGGATGCTTGCTTCATTGTTAGAGTAGTAGAGTGGACGACAACTATAGGATATGGTACCCAATTGTTGTTTAGTATTAAGTTGGAGGTATTTAGCTGTGTAGATTGAGTTATTGCTGGAAGGAGAGGGTTCCTCATGTCAGTCGCACAAAAACCAGTCCCAATATAAAAATCCGCATAGCTATTAGTTACAAAGTATAGCACCCATGGATGTGGCCTAGTGGTCAAGGAAGTGGGTTTAGAACTATGAGGTCTCAAAGGTTCATATCCCAGCAGAGACAATGAAAACTAGGTGATTTCTTCCCATCTGTGTTTTTTGTCTTTGCTGGGACAAAGAACACTCACCGACAAGAAGACACCATATTCACCCCAGATTAATTCTGCACGGCTAATCTGTGAGCAAAGCACCCGTTATTTCCGTAGCAAGGATCAGTATGGGGTCTCTATGTCTTTCTATATTTTTGTTATCAAGGCAAACATATAGAAGGTTTCAGAATAACCAAATTTGGATAAACTGGATACTTGTTCTATAAATTGAAACTGGACTACTTATAGAAGAAATCCAACGACACTAAACAATATTAATCACTTATATAATGTTTCCTCGACAGCAGGAAAAATAAGTGGCCTGTATTGTTGTTTTAATTAGTTCGATAGGCTTGTTATATTTGGTAGCTAATGAGTACATGCCAGTAGATTATTCGGAATTCACAGTAATGCGGGGTAAATAAAATTAAAATGTCGGTGTTCTTGTTGCTGCCCATATTGGGAAGTTTCGCATCTCTAAATGACGAGCTTCTGAGCTGTTGCTTTGTGTGGGGATCATGGATATAATACACACTTAAGACTGTTGCTCTGATGGGGGAGCCATTGCAACCTTTACCATGTGTATTCTGTATTTTTGATCACTTAAGTTGGAAGGGAAGTGCTTTACGCTTGGTAATCCTCTGTGAGATACTATTGTAATAAGTAGATCAGCTTTACCATCCAAGTGATCTTCACACTGGAGAAATGTATTACTCCCTCTGTCCGAAATTATGAGGCACTGTTTGGATTTCGTGAGTCATAACTTTCAATTTTTGACCCTGAATTTAGACATGATATCTTTAGAATTATCTTTAACTGGACAATTCAAAATATTTGTAATGCATATGAAAATATCCCTGATAAAAGAAAAATTCAATTAACTTTTGAAATCTGAAAGGTGCATATAAATTGTGACTGGGAAGTAGTATTACTTTAGAACCTGAGATGTCGTGAAGTTAGCATTCCTTGACAAAGATCTTCAACAGACATATCTGATAATTTTTCTGTTCTTCAGTTGTTTTCATCTAGCAATGCTATTTCTTCATTAGCGGCATTCGTTGAGAGTGGATATAGGGGACTATAAAAGAGGTCTATTAGTTTCTCTGGTGGAGGTTCTGGATTTGAACTTCTTTACCACAATCTCTAGGTTGCGGGTGTCATCTTTATCAAGTTCTCATTGTTGCATTGCAAAGCTGTTTTCTGTTGCTTTTAACGCACATGGAATTCATATTTGTGCCAGTCTTTTAAGTCAAATACGCCCCTCCCCCCCCGCCCCCCCCTCTCTTCCAGTGATGTGACTCTCTTTCCTTTTTAGTTGGTTTCAAAATGATGCTACAGCATGTATAAATCCCTAAGTTTCAAAGTTTTACAGCCAAACAAAGTATATTAACATATTTAAGACCATTTGTTTCTTAAATCGCGTCGATTCCACTATGGCACAAGTTGGAACGGAGGGAGTAGCAGATTTCTCTGGTGTCATACTTCCTATTTTTGGATAGGAGAATCGCACACTTCGGTTCACCTTCTCCTTTTGATTAGCTTAGGTGCAATTTGTTTTGTAGGTTACTTCTTTCTGTGGCAATGAAAAACTTTCTTGGTGTTAATGACCTCATTCTTGCTTGTTCGTTGTTGTCTTGGCAAAATCTGTTTCTAGGCCCTTGCTTACTTTAAGGGAAAATACATGATGTGAATTTATCTCAATCTGCTTGTTACTCGAGATTAGTTTGCATTGGTCTTGCATGTTATGATGTCAATAATTGATACCTAAAACCTGGACTGCGGGTGGATTTTAAAGTAGAAAATTTTGAACTCCATTGTATGGCTGATAATGTTTCTCCCCTTTTCCTTAATGATGAATTTTCCGATTGTTGCAGGCCGAGAGTGCCATTGCTGCACTGAACTGCAGTGGTGCAATCCTGGGATCACTCCCTATAAGGTTGCTGTCTGATTCCCGCTGATACATTTTTCTCTATTTTACTGACATCTCCATTAATCTTGAAACTTGTTCCATTCTGCAGAGTAAGCCCATCAAAGACTCCTGTCCGGCCACGTACTCCCCGCTCGATGGTGCAGTAATATATCACTTTGCGTTCACCATCTGATCTTATATTTAAATATATACGTAGATACAGATACCATCGTCTACCTCATGGCGTTTGTCTTTTTGTTTATTAGCGTTACTCAGCTCGGCATCTCTCACCTTCTGGATACTCTTGTACTGTTGGCTGGTTTGTGAGTTTGCTTATGTTGATGTTATGGTATTGCTAGCTATTTATGTCTCTATAGGCCATGCCTCGAGTACCAATACTGCTAACGGTGACTTCTTGATTTCTGAGTTAGTTCCAACTTCAAACTTTTGACTTACTTAAAAAGGAGTGTATTCTCTTCCTTTGTTCTATATAGCAGGATTATTATTCAGCCTATTAATTTGTTACTTGTCTTGATGGTTGTAAATTGTAATTTGCCAGAAAACAACTCTCACGGCACAGCAGCCTTGTCAAAGTCTGCACTACTTGTTTGTTTTATATTTATATGCAAACATACATTTTACAAAAGAACCTACAACAACAACAACAAAAGCTTGGCAATTCTTAATTTTAGTTGATTTGTACGTCAACCACCTTTTTCTCAACTTTAGTCTTTGGAATCGAGATGAAAAGAACTCCATTCTTCAATTCCGCTTTGATTTTATCCTTGTCAACATTATCTGGGAGACTCAAACGAGTGTCATAAGAGCTATAATTCCTACCCCATGAGTGTTCATCTTTTTCCTTTTTGTGTTCCCCTTTAATAACAAGCATGTCATTTTCTACGGATACTTTTACATCTTCCTTGGACAGTCCCGACATGTAGAAACGCAACTTGATTTCGTTTTCATCATCATGAATGTCCCAAGGAGTGCGTATTTCCCCTGTTCCTGATGCTCTGTTTCTTCCTGGAAATATCATTGTATCTTCGAATAATCTGTCCATAGTGTCTATCATCTGCCGCATTGTTCTCATCGGTGACATTGGATCTAACCCTTTCGGACCAGAGCCTTAATCTGGCGCCTTAGACAAATTCGGCCATCTCAACATGTATCTAATATTACATAGTTGTGTTATTTTTTATGAAACACACCCTCTTTTTTTCAAGAAAGTTCGTATTGTGTTTCCTAATTAATGTAAAATGATACCGCATCTTGAACATGTTTTGTAGTAGATTAGTTTACAATGGAAAAATAAATCTTACAAAATTAGTACTTATATAAACTGTTTTGTAATTTTAGTTGGCTCAAGATGACTATCTGCATTTTAACCTTATTGATAAGGTCACAAGGATACATTTCCACTTTGTAATCCTCTACCCCAAGTTTTTAAAATAAATAATATATACTGCATTTTTTTATATTAGAAGAACCACACATTACGTTTAGAAATTATATGTCCTATCACATGACCAAATAGTGGAGCAGGAGGAGTACGAACTAGCTTATATCGTCTCCAACTATACCCTCTATTCACAAAAAACACTTTGAAAGTGTTTGGTTGCTTGCATGCTTAATGAAATATTCAATTTGGTTAATGTTGTATGCTACCATACGTGAATTTATCGTCGTCTATAATCCGAGTTGATAGAATATTATAAGTTATTGGTTCCAATATCTCAAGGAGTCCATGATTTCGTCAATGTTTTTTCCCCTGACGGAGTGACATTAGTAAAACGGAGGGAAATAGTTTCAATTTTCCAAAGAGATAAGTATCAAAAACACACCTAAACTATACTCTTTTTTTTTTGAATTTCGTACCTAAATTATTGAAAGTGTAAAGTATCACTTTTTAGTTTGAGAAACACTTATATGACTCTCATCATGATGTGTGTAAACTTTATTTTATTAGTACTAGTTAAAATTATTATTCGAAATAATAATATTTCTTTTATAAAATAAAATGTGAAATATTATTGTGACTCCACTCCATCACTTCTCTCACCCCCACCCCCCCTCGTTTAAAATAAAAATTAGAAGAGCGTTAAATAGAATGGAAAAATATATTTTTTTATGGATAGTAATACTTTCATTTTAAATTTTAATTAATATTAATTTTTATCAAAGTGGAATATTTTGTTCATGTGAAATATCAGGTTTTTCAAATAAAAGAGAATGCATTACACAAACCATTGAAGTGTGTTTCTCAAACTAAAAAAAATGTGTTTTTCAATATAAAAAATTATAATTTAAATATCATACGCACAATATCAATAGTTTAGATATGAAACTAAAAAAAATAAAATTATGTGTGTTTTTAACATTTATTTTTTCAATAAAAGTAGTAGCTACTGCGGGGTATAGTTTTGTGTCTATCAAGTCAAATGAGATATTTTTCAGCCAGAAGGCCACAGTCCTAAAGACTAGCCAGCTCAAAAGAGAAGAAACAATCGTAGATTCGTAGGGCAATTATGCAACATCTGTAATGTGGATGTTATCTAACGTGAGGAGTACTGTTTTTCATACACTCAAATTCCAAATTCTATTTCATCAATGTTGTGTTCTGAACTGTACTGATACGGTGATAAAGAGTACTAAAGAGCCCCAAATGTGCGTAATTACATGGTTCATTTTCATGATAAACCCGAGATCAAATCATTCTAATTCATTTTTGATGTGTCCAGACGCACACACAACACTTGAAGAATCAAGAACATAAGCAAGGCAGAAAACTGTACACTTAGGAGGACAATCAAACAAGTGTGTGTACATATTTCTTGTACGATAGTAGTAATAGCTTAAAAGTTCTTTGATCTTTTGTTTGGGAACTGAGAATTGCCTGAAAATGAACCTTTAGACAGTCACTTTGTAAACTTCTGGCTTTAGTTGATAAAAAGCAAGATAAGTAAAACAACACACAAAACAAAAAAACAAAAGGAGGAGCCTTTCTTTCTGGCATTCTATCTTAACCACTGGAATTGAACAGTCTCAGGTGTAATATTACTTGGAGCTGCGAGAATTGGGCTGTTGCAAACACTGCCATCAGAGTGCGAAAACATTGTCTTTTGAAGAACCCCAGATGGTGATGAGACGGTCGTTGCTGCAGGGCTGATCGAATCACCGTTGCTTGTGTATGATGAGGTTGGGTTGTCACCAAGACTAAAAGATGAGCTAGGATGTAAAACTTCAGCCAATGGTCCTCCAGATGCAAAAGGGAAACTGTTTTCCCAAAATTTGTGCTGATTAGTATTCATGAATCTACTATTCAATCCCATATCGTCATCAAGGACATCACCAGCAGCCATAGCAATAGACAAAGTAAGCGATGATGGCGAGATATCCCCTAGCGATGGCCACAACGAAGCCTCCATATTCTCATTGTTACTATTGTTGTAGACATTATCATTGGACCATCCGTTAATCAAGTCCCTAGAGGCATCTTTTACAAATTCAGGATTTGTCATGAAATTGAACTCACCGGTGTGCTCAGTTCTTTCCATATCTCTACTAACCAAAAAATTCAATGCCTCTTCCCTGTAGCCATGCGCTGAGTAACCTGCGTTTGAGTCCATCAAATGTTGCCATTGTTGTCCAGAATCAGCCTTTGCTACCAACTCACCTTCCATCATCCAGCCCGAACTTCTTTAACCATACAAAACACAAAAAAAATATAACATACATAAATTGGGACTTTAAGCTCAAACTAAGAGTAAATCAACAGCTAAAAGAGAACCTGTGTAGTTCATTAAAAGAGGAACCAGTGGAGATATTTCCATTTCCCCCAATCTTATCATCATGGAAAAACAGGGGACTCTGAATTTGTTGAAAGGTAGATCTAAGAGGCTGCTTTGTTGAACGGTTGTTGATTTGACTAGCAGTTGTAGTGGGAATAGATTCAACTTGAAGGCGAGTCTTCTTATTGTCACTGGCGTTGCTAACACCGGCATGAACTTCCACATGCTTTCTTGAACGGGGACGACCTCTATGCATATGGCGCTCACAGTACTTTTGATGAGGAGCTACATCTCTCGAGCATCTCCATTTTTTGCCGTCCGTTCTTTTGCATCTTCCTGGCTCTAGATCCCTTATATTTGTTGTGTATCGCTGGCCTTGTACTGATCCAGTAGCCGCTGCACCCAAAAACTCCATCAATCACAGGTAAATAGATGTAAAAAAACATGTGAAAATAATCGGCTATTACATGTAGTATGTGAAGCTCCAGAGGAAATTGATAAGAGGAGATCTGGAGGAACAGACATAGCTGAGACCATGTACTTATAAATCATAGCTTGCCTCTCCAGTTCCTTCCACTGTGCCCATGTAAAAGGGTACCCCAGTGCAGTTGCCATTCCTCCTGCAGAGTTTAACAACAACACAGAAAACATACATTTATTCACCCAAAAGTTCTTTTTAGGCAGCAGCAAGCAGTATTAAATTCAGATCTTTCTTTTTCAACAAAGGGTTGAAAAGGAAACATCAAGAACTAAAGAAAGTACTACTTTAAGGTCAAAGGGACAAAGAAAAAAAAAAGAGAAAAGCCTTTTTACCTTGGGAGTTGGTAGCAACATCAAAAGGCTGCAAACTCCTTACAACAGCTGCTGAAGGAGGTGGAAGAAGAAGACTAGCTTCATCACTAGAAGAAAGCATTTTGTTAACCCCACCATCAGAACAGTGAAGATGTTGATGATGACCCATCATGAACTTAGAAGAGAATGATTCAATATTCTACAGTTGGTAACTGTAACAAATAGTATAGCAAATTTTTGAGTTTTCCACCATCTAGGGTTGATATTGTTGCCTTGTTCAAAAGGCTAAAGCCATTAATAGCACCCTCCTCCTATACACACACCCCTAAAAATGGAAAAAGAAAAAACCCTTTGAAAGTCACTGGCTTTCCTTGTCAATGACTAGCAAAAAGGCAAAACAGAAAAAGAGATACAAGACCAAACCCTCTTAGGAAACTCTTCACTTTAACCTCAAACTCACCATCTTTGATTTCAAAACTTCTTTTTTTGTTACTATATTATGATGCAGACAAATGGGGTTTAAATATTACTCTACAATTTTTTTTAGTGTAATGAGGAAGATGAGGATTTATTTTTTAAAGTTTATTTGTTTTTGCCGCCATTCTTGGCCTTTGGTTTGCTTCCATTCTTCCAACATTCGCACCGTTGTGTTTATAGACAGAAAAATACAAGCAAGTAACAAACACTTGTTCTCTCTCTCTCCTTCATAATTGCACTATCTATCGTTTTCTGGGGGATAAAGTTTCACCACAGTACTACACCTCTTCCCGTTATTTTATTAACCTGCTTTTTTTTTAATTTATTTGACATATTTTACGAATTAAAATATTACTTTCTCCATTTTAAAAGATTAATCTATTTTAATTTGACATAAAATTTAAGAATATAAATAAGATTTTTGAATATTATGATTCTAAATTAAAGTTATGTCAAGTGTATAAAATTGTGCTTTAATATTGTAGCTTTAAACATACGTGAAAAACTAAAATTAAAATATTCTAAAAGAAATTATTGTTTTTTAAACATACTAATAAAAAAAATATTATTCTTTTTTAAACTGAGAAAATACTTAATATAATTTCCGAAAATATAATTTATACTGTAAAAGTCCAATAATTCATGCATAAAAGTCCACAAAAATTTAAGAAATATTTTTCAATATGAACTTAAGCACTGCTCTCCCTACTTCAAAAATATTGATCAATTATTTTTTTTTTGTTACAAAAAGCGTGTTTTATTTTCTATTTTAATAATATTTTGATTTTAATTTTTTACCTGATATATTTTGAATATTATAAAATTAATAAACATTTTAATATATTTAATATAAATTTAATTTAAAATTACAAAATTAAAATATCTTTTTATTTTCTTAAATTTTGTGTTAAGTCAATGTGGAGTAACTCCTTTGATAAAAAAAATTGTGCCAAAATAAATATCGCTTATAGAACTTGGAGCTGAATTTAGTCTTATGGAGTAACTTGGAGCTGAATTTAGTCCTATGGAGTAACTTGGAGCAGAAATTTAGTTAGCGTTTGGCTCAAAGTATTTAAATATTTTTGGCGAATAATATTGTGTTAAGTTTTTGATGAAATTACTATCATGTAAGTATTTTCAAGAATATTTAGCTATTTCAAAAAAATGTGATTATATTTATATGTTTTAAAAAATATCCATAAGTTTGTATTATCTATTTATAATGAATATGTTTCGTTAAAAAACAACTTTTTAACTTATATAATTGATAATTACCAACAGTAACTAATAACAATACATGCAAAACAAATACATTAATCGCATATTCAAATTTATCATTGATTCAATTATAATTATAATCCGTTAAAAATAAATTGTTCTTTTTTCTCAATTTTGTCACTTGAACAAATTGTTTTTTTTCCTCAATTTTTCACTCAAATTAAAATATTATGAATATTTTTATAAAAAATAAAGTTTGAGGTAATTTTTTTGATTTTTTGAAATTCTCAAATACTATAACTTGACCTAAAAACTATTTTTTTAAGTATATGAGAACTTAGGAGTCTTGACAAATATATTTGCCAAAATATGTAACCAAACATCACCTTTCAAGTTTTTTCGAAATTTTCTCAAATATTTTTGGGGCCAAACAAGTCCTTCGTCTTATGTCACTCACTTATGGCTAATATATAGATTAATCAAAAGAAAAGTTCTTAGATAGACAGAACATGGGAATATGTTCCAAAGGTGAGTTTGAAAAAACCTTACCCGTAGATAAAGAATCAGGTTCTTGATTATTTGCCTAAAACAAGAAAATAAAGCAATATACTTTTAACTAAAACATTCCTCTCTCAAGGAAGGAAAAACACAACTTTGTTTTATTAAGTTTTCAACTCAAATACAATTTTCGATTAACTCTAATCGAACTCTTCAAATTCACAAGAAGCCAAACCTACTTCTTGCAAACTTACTCACAAATTCTCTCTCTCTCCACAAGAAGCCAAACCCACTTCTTGCAAACTCACTCACAAATTCTCTCTCTCTCCACAAGAAGCCAAACCCACTTCTTGTTTACAATCACACAAGCTTACAAAACTCACAAACGATCTTTGCTGCCGCCTCTCTCTTCTTCTCGCCTTTCTTCACTTTTTCACTCGATTGCAAAGACAAATTTTCTTTGACTTGATATCTCTGTTTATATAGATATTTTGCCGCCTCTCTGCAACGTTGATAACAAACTTGTTTTCTATATACTTCTTTGATATGGAAAGGTTTGTTTATTTGTTGAGGTATACGCATAAGTTTAATAACCTTTTAAGAAAAGGTTTTGTCTTCTTATTTATTTCCATAAATAAATCTGCCTCTACCTTCTAATAAAAGGTTTTGTTTTCTTTATTTATTTCCAAAAATAAACCTGCATTTGTCTTCTTTATTTATTTCCAAAAATAAATCTGTGTCGTATCTTTTATTTATTTCCAAAAATAAATTTGCGTCGTCTCTTTTATTCTCCTTCTTTCCATAAATGAATCTGCGCCTCTTTTATTCTGTACTTCTGCTTTCATATATAGATTAATGAACCTGGTTCATGAGAGTCGTTTCCTTCCTTCATAAGTAGTGAATCTGGTTCATGAAGTACATAATTTGTTATCATCAAAAGTAATGAAGACGACGTTTATTGGGTTCATCAAATTCTTCCTTTTTGATGATGACAAATAACCATTCGTACATGTACAAATAAAATACATGCTTTTTCCCCCTTTTGACACATCAAAAAGAACAAGTGAACAACAGATACACCAGCAGAAAATAGGTAGGTACTAATATTATGTGTTTGGGATGGAGGTGGTTTTGGGGTGATTACAATGTTGGTTTCCCCCTGAGTGGTTGCCGGTTGCGATGTGAAGATTGGTTCGTCGAGTTTGTTTCTGAAGACCCATCTAGTACCTATTACAGTTCTGCCCTTAACTCCTTTCAATGAGAGAAAATTATGTTGATTTCCGGTAATGTATCTTGAGCATACGCTATCCAAATACCAGTGTTTTGATTTTTCTCTCACCGCGACCTGTCGTTTTATTTAGATAAAGTTAGTTTTGGGTACCCAGATCCACTTGACTGCTTGTTTATTATAAAAAGGGTGAATAAGATTCCTTTTAGCCCATCTAGGAAGAGCTTTGGGTGTAGGAGCAGTTTTAAGGCCATTTTCCCTTTGCACGTTTTCTACAAACATGAAATTTTTCTTATGTGCAGTTTGTTTTCTATCACAAGTAGAACTTTTGTGTCCTGTAAGACCACAGTGAAAGCAGAGACAATCTATATTAGGATTTGTTGTTTCAGAGAATTCTATTCCATATATTGTGCCAGATTGATTTTTATGTAGACTATCGAGAATTATGGAGGACCTGGTCCATCTCATACTATTCTCTACTTCCAACTTAATCAGGTCAAGTTTTCTTTGCAGATCTTCATTCTTTAGAGTGACAACCTTCAGTTCTTTTTTTAAATTTTCTAGTTTCTTTTGCAGAGAATAATTTTGTTGTTCTAGAGTCATGTTTTCTTCTCTTAGAGATGCATAGTCTTCCATGAGTAGTTCCTTTTCATGACTAGTTGATTGATATGTATTTATAAGAGTGTGCAGCAATGATTCTAGTTCCTTTTTTGTGTATAGTTCAAGATTTTCTTTAGTGTGAGAGAGGCTATCATAGTCCTGTTTACCTTCTTCTTTATCATCAGAGTCTGATCCCGCCATTAGTGCGTAGAGAGCATCTTGTGCTTGGTAGTTGCTTTCTTTATTTGGGGTTTCAGTCGTGGCTATTAGCGCAAGAAAGTCATATTTACCTTCTTGCTCTACTGCAAGAAGAGATTGATTCTCTTTCTCATCCTCAGATTCATCTTCAGACATGCCTCCCATTACAGCGAGTGCTTTCTTCATGGATAGATCTGCCTCTTGGTTGGTCATTCTTCTATTATTTGGAACATATCTATCACCCTTTCCCTCTTTTGTCTTGTCTGGATTGTTTTTCTTATATTTCAAGGCCCAAAGTGGACAGAATTTGATGAAGTGATCAGGACTTCCACACTTGTGACATAGTGGTTCCCTAGAGTTATCAGTATTCCTTTGGGGACTCCTCTTTTGAGATGTTTGTCCCCTTTTTAGCAATCTAGAGAACCTCTTGGTCACAAGAGCAATATTTTCATCTTCAAAATCTTTAGATGCAGTGGTTTGATTCTTTTCTTTTCTTTTAATGCTTATCTCTTTCTCTTGGTTCTTCTTCACTTCATATGTTATTAGATTTCCTATAAGTTCATCCATTGCTAATTTGTCAAGATCGCGTGCTTCAGTAATTGCTTCAACTTTACTTTCCCATGACTCAGGTAAGACACTCAGGAGTTTTCTTACAGTTTTTCCGTTGGGAATTACTTCACCAATAGAGTAGATCTCATTGATAATTGCTGTAAATCTGGTGTGCATATCTTGAATAGTTTCTCCATCCATCATTCTGAATAATTCATACTGTCTGTTTAAGTTGTCAATTTTAGATTTCTTGACCTGATTAGTTCTTCATGTGCAGTTTGCAGAGTTTCCCAGATTGCTTTAGCATCTTGACAGGAGGAAATTCTATTGTACTCGTCTGGTGCTATACCATATATCAAGATTTTCTTAGCTTTGGCATTATTTTGTATGGCAAGTTTATCAGCAACATTCCATTCCTTTCTATCCTTAGGTATCATTGTTTCTCCATCAGGCCCCTTTTTCATAGGAATGGTAGGACCATCCAAGACTACGCTCCAGAGATCGGGATTTTCTCCTATCAGATGATCCATCATGCGATTCTTCCACCATCCATAATATTTGGTGGTCGTGTTTGAGAAGCTCCTTCTTGGGGGGTAGGTGGTGCTGCCATTTTCTTTTCAAGATATTAATCTTTTAACGAAAAGATCCTGCTCTGATATCAATTGAAGAAACCTTACCCCTAGATCAAGAACCAGGTTCTTGATTATTTGCCTAAAACAAGAAAATAAAGCAATATACTTTTAACTAAAACATTCCTCTCTCAAGGAAGGAAAAACACAACTTTGTTTTATTAAGTTTTCAACTCAAATACAATTTTCGAGTTTTCAACTCAAATACAATTTTCGATTAACTCTAATCGAACTCTTCAAATTCACAAGAAGCCAAACCTACTTCTTGCAAACTTACTCACAAATTCTCTCTCTCTCCACAAGAAGCCAAACCCACTTCTTGCAAACTCACTCACAAATTCTCTCTCTCTCCACAAGAAGCCAAACCCACTTCTTGTTTACAATCACACAAGCTTACAAAACTCACAAACGATCTTTGCTGCCGCCTCTCTCTTCTTCTCGCCTTTCTTCACTTTTTCACTCGATTGCAAAGACAAATTTTCTTTGACTTGATATCTCTGTTTATATAGATATTTTGCCGCCTCTCTGCAACGTTGATAACAAACTTGTTTTCTATATACTTCTTTGATATGGAAAGGTTTGTTTATTTGTTGAGGTATACGCATAAGTTTAATAACCTTTTAAGAAAAGGTTTTGTCTTCTTATTTATTTCCATAAATAAATCTGCCTCTACCTTCTAATAAAAGGTTTTGTTTTCTTTATTTATTTCCAAAAATAAACCTGCATTTGTCTTCTTTATTTATTTCCAAAAATAAATCTGTGTCGTATCTTTTATTTATTTCCAAAAATAAATCTGCGTCGTCTCTTTTATTCTCCTTCTTTCCATAAATGAATCTGCGCCTCTTTTATTCTATACTTCTGCTTTCATATATAGATTAATGAACCTGGTTCATGAGAGTCATTTCCTTCCTTCATAAGTAGTGAATCTGGTTCATGAAGTACATAATTTGTTATTATCAAAAGTAATGAAGACGACGTTTATTGGGTTCATCAGAGTTGTAACATTTGAGCGGTGAATATTGAATACCAAATTTACTTGCACCTAAATACTTAATAGACTTTTGGTCATACATATATTCGTTAATTCTATTTCATTTTAGCAAAATTAATATTCTACTACTTTTTTTTTTTTTGTTTCGATTTGAAAATTAGAAGAATTAAAGTTGATAGATTTGTTTAAAAATATATCATGTAATAAGTTAATCAATTAAAATATATCATCTATTTTAATAATATATAAATAATCAATTAAACTATATGTCTTTAAAACATATCATAATCATAATATGGACAAATAAAAACTCACTCTCATACTGGTTCATGCACAAAGTCGTTGTCGTGTTTTAATATCAACCAGATAAAATATGTCGCAATAATATTGATTTGCGCCCCTTTAGAAAAACTTTTGATCATGCAATAAATTTGATTTACTTCCGTTGCGATCCTATTTTTTAATTCGAATTTTTTCGTCTTTCATCAGAAATCTAAGTTTAAAATATTTATTTTAATATAAATTTATTTTCAAAATTAATAATCGAATTTCAATACAAGTATTAAATAGCAAAAATTAAATTTAAGCAGACGCTATGTAACTCATGCCATAAAAAAGAGTGTACCAGCGAACCCACCTGACGTGGGATATGTCAAACGATACTATTTATCTCTGAACACAAGTTAAAAATTTAATTTAATAATTAAGATATTATAAAAACTTCTTAAACTTGTATGTTCAAGTCTATTAGTCGATAATGAAAATTCTCGATCCGCCATAGAGAGAGTCTGTTTTGTATTGGAGTAGAATTAAAAGAGATGTGACAATGCAGTTGTCCTTGAGAATTGTTATGGTGGACGACGCAAGAATAAAATTGTAAATATACTCCCTACCTCTACCTCTACATAACGTACTCCCTTCGTTTTAATTATGGATTCTTTAATACATAGGATAAAAGTATTAATTTCAGGATAGAATTTAAAATTAATGTTATTTTATGCCTGATTTAAAATATTAGTCAATCTCAAATTATTTATCTCATTATTTGTATCAAAATAATAAAATTATTATCTCATATAAAAATAAAATAATTTCGTAAAAATTTTCAATCAATGAAATATTTGTTTTTATCTTGTCTTGTGTACCAAAACTTAAATGTATTATAAATTTTTTAATAATAACTTTCTCGACTTCAATTTGTTTATCGAATTTTAAATTGACATGAAATTTAAGAAATAATTTTTTTTTGAATTGTGAAGTTTTCAATTAAAGTGTCAAATATAGCAGAATATCTTTTAATTTATGTAATTATAAACATGTTAAATAGAAAGTTAAATATAAAAAAAATTATTTAAAAAATATATTATTTTTAAAATAAATTAAAAAATTAATTAAACAAAGAAAGAAGTATGTTATATAAATTAAAAAGAGGAAGTACTCCATAAATAATGAAGTTATAGTCAGAAAGGCAAAGCTAAGGGTGTTCACGATTTGTTTAAAATATTTGTTTGTTTGTTTTTCATCTCACTTTTATGTTTATATATTATTTTCAAATTATGGCCTGAATAAGTTATCAGATTTGTGCTGCCGTATCAATTAGTATAAAGTAATGATCATGTACTATCCATCTTTTTACTCCTAATTCCTATAGTATAACTTTCTATTTATTAAGAAAATAAGTGAAGATTGAATAAATTTCCTAATATAATTATATGACCGTTATTTTTTTCTTTAGAAAATTCACTTACTTATATTTTTTCAAACATAAAATCACTAAATTTGAAATATATAAACACAAAAATCACATAACAAAAAATTTGAATCGTTTATTTAGACATGCAATAAATGAAGTAATGATTTCAAATTAGCGTATAAAAATTTAAATATGTAATTTGGGATAATGACTTTAATTCTCAAATTCTTCCCAAAAAATATTAATAATGATTTGGGATTTGAAATCGTAATTAGTTTTTCAAATGTAAAATTTGATTCAAAAGTTTATATTTGTGAAAATACTCATGTTCTGCATGAAAAATGTGTATCATGTGTAAAATCATACCAAAGAATAACTAGTTAATAATGTTGTTAGATAGTGAATCGTCAAAAAATTGTGTATATTCGATAATTTATAATCTGAATTATTTATAAAATGATATGATGATATACGACATCGCCTTGAGACATTTTAATATTAATGAAATATGATTTTTTATTTGGTCAAACTGTATATGCATTCAAAAAAATTTAATAATTCAACAAACTTGTGATTTGCATATAATTGAATGCCTCAACAAAACTTCACACTTTAAATTAGTATGATTTTAAATAACGATTTCTTAGCATATGTCCAAATGGATCCTAACTTTCCATGAGAAAGCTACTTTTGACCTTAGCTTTAGAATTAAGATGTACCTTTTCTATTCTCAATTTAAATGTTTTATAGTTTTGAATGAAAATCATGTGAAAAATTTTAATCTTATGACTTAATCTTGTCACATGGAATATTAAAATGTAAAAACATTATATATATATACTCTTACCAAATAGAATTATGATAAAACACTTACAAATTGGGGCATCGAATAATTTTCAGAGCGAAAGATTACATATCCCACGTATTCGCACGTACTTCTTTCATCCTAATTTGTGTGACATAATTTAAATTTTGAGATTTAAATAAATTATTTTTTAATATAATATATTTTTATATGATTTATAAAATACAAATTCATTTTAAAAAATTTAAATTAGACAAATTTAAACTGTTTGCTTCTTAAAAAATAAAAAATATCACATAAATAAAAACAAAAGAGATAATAAATAAAATATACATATACCTATAAATAAAAGAGGAAAATGGGGCACCGTCAAATATGTAATGCAATGAATAACGTTGCCTTTTCTTTTTAAGTAAGAAATGTTAAATTTGAATTGTAATTTATTGAGCAATTTCACGGATATAACGAATATAAAAATCATATTAGTATGTTATGATTATAATTTGTATAATTATGCTCAATAACAAAATTTTATGTTTGTTATAGAACTTTTAATTTGTATAAATCGCTAGATACATACAATTTTATGTAAATTGTTCAATTTTTTTTTGTATAAGTTTGTTTATACATTGTCATTAATATAATAAAATCTGTATTTGTATAATTATAAGTGTACAAAATAAAAATATATATATTTATATTTGTATATATACACTTTTCTCTCACATTATATAAACAGAATATAAAATATATAAAAACACTAATTATATGCCAAATCAAATAACAAAAAAAATAAGATAATTATTTAAAATTACAAATAAAATAAATTATGACTGTAAAATTTAATTTAAATAATTAATAATTTACTATTTCATACTATTTTTCTGATTATAAATACAAAAAAATAAATAATAGAAAGTGTTTCTCCTAAATAAAGCTCACGCAAACAATGATATACATATCAAACAAATATCAAAGCTTGAATATGAAAAAACAAAAAAGAAAAGATGAAAATGGAGAGGTACAATTAATGGGCGGGGACAGTTGTTGAGTAGGATGAGCTGTCCCTATTCCCCCTAATAAGACAAATAGGGCAAGTACTCATTCTATTCTTGTAACACATTTTAAATTTCGAAGTTTAAATAAATTTACTTTTTATTGTAATCTTTTTAAAAATATATTTTAAATATCTGAATTGTTAATTATTGTGATATACTCATTTCGTTTAAAAAAGAATAACCTTCTTTTCTTTTTAGTATTTTTAAAAAAAATGACCTCTTTCTTTTTTTGGTAACAACTTTTCACGTGGCATGTTTAAGACACAAGATCAAACCTAACTTTAATTTAGGACCACAAAACTCAAAAGTTTTCTTTATACTCTTAAACTCCGTGCTAAGTCAAACTAGGTCATTCTTTGTGAAACGGAGGGAATAGTAATTTTTATGTAATTTATAAATATATAAATTTCATTTTAAAAATTAAAAATTTTCGAACAAACTTAAGTCATTTAATTCTAAAAAAAATTAAAACAAAGATAATATTACTTATCCTTATTTTGAAACTTATAAAAATTGGAGCAGGGGAGTAAAATTTATTTATGTATTTAGTAACTACTCAATATAAATAACTTATACTATAAGCCAATATAGATATTATTGAGCTATGTTAAATATGAATGAATCAAGTCCTACCAAATACACTGGATTAAGAAATTAGATTCCAAAATGCAAAAAGAATTTCTTCAGAAATTAAATTTAATTCTGAAATAAACACGTGGGGATTGAGAAATAAATAAGAACTCAATTAACATTGAAACATTAGCATAATTGCATCAAACGAAACGGCTTTAAAATTAGGAGAAGTCATGTGTGGAAGTCGAAATAAATATGAAAACCAAGTTCATTTGAGATTAAATTTCTTAATCAGGTTTCGATAAATTTTTTTGATCTTTAATTATAAAAGAATTGTAATTTAAAATTATTTAACTTTAATGAAAGATATGAGGAGAATCCTATGAAGTAGTCAAGTAGATCATGGTTTGTAGTCACTAGAATAAAGAGTTTTTTACAGTAATTTTTTTTGTGTTAATTACAAAAGCACTTTATTTTTTTTATTTTAGCGGACTGAAAAACCTGATTCTTCAATATAATGCATTAGAGGACGACATGAAATAGTATTTAGTAATAATTTTGTTTTAATTTTTTGAAACATTTTATTAATTTATTTATAATATCTTTATAATTCTCAAAATACTCTACCCAAACAAAACTCTTAACTTTCTTTCTTCTTATTCTCCTGAGATATTTTGTAACTTATAATTTCTATTTTATAAATATAAATAATAAAGTTGTCGCTCAACCCTAATTTTAATTAAACTCATCTGTTTCTTAATATTACAATTAGTTTCAACAATATTTTAACAAATATACATGAGTGCTTAGTTGTAACATCAGTTTCAATAATAATTAACGTAAAATGTCACTTGTGCAAACTTATGTTACTGTTTTCTTCTCTCTCAATTTTAAGATAAGGAGCTTGTTTTTTAAAAAATTTGACCAATCGATAAAAATAAAATTAACGGCTTAACATATAATAAAGCTGATTGCATAGTTAGACAGATATTTTTTTGGCATTGTTTATAGAGTGATCAAATAAAACATACCGATATGACTAATGATTGAACAAGAGTACAATTTGAAGATTGTTCGGATCTCTTTTGCACCTAACTAGGGTATATATAACAATAATGTACCTAAAAAAAGGTGACAATAATTCAACATGTATTATTACTCTTGATGTTGTTGGGGGATGGGGAGCTAGGGATCTTTTGGTTGTGATATTAACATGATAACTTGTGTGTGGATGGGAAGAGGGAGACAATGTATATCAATAGTCAATAGTTTAAAATGGGGGTACTCTAATTTGATCTACTATTCCCATTCCCATAAAGCTACCTCCCTCAAGGGTACACTCTAAATTGACATGAAATTCTCAATTTCAAATTATTTTCAAGGAAAGAAGAGAGAGAACCTTGAGAAGTTACGGGAATTGATCCAAGATGGAGTCAGAATTTGAAGCTTATGAATTCAGATTTCTAGTTAGTCCTTTTTAAGTTATTTGGATTTAGTATTTCTATCAATGTTTTCTAACTTTGGCCAAACTAGCTCCGTCCCCTTGGATTGACACGGTGCTGATAATGGGTCACTAAAGTTAGATATAAAATTAGTAGAAACTATCTAACTAGACAAATATATCTATCATATTTACTAATTCTCGTTTTTGTTAAAAATAATAACATTTAATCTCAGTAATTAATAATTTCACATCAAATTTCAAGTCAGACACAAATACACCAAAATAGGGAGAGAGCCGAACAAGATCATGAGGTAGACGAGTGAGATTTGTCTATGTTTCCAGATACATGCGAATCGTACTAGATACATGTATCTAATGTGATTTGCATGTATCTGGAATACCAGATACACGAGCGAGATAGGAGGAAGGCGCGAGCGGATTTGTTTATGTATCTCATATAAATTCGAATCCACTTAAATGCCGAGTATCTAGAACAAATTGCACCTAATTGTGACTCATGTATATCGAGATACGTGTATCTAAACAAACTTGAACTCATCAAAATCTGATAAGATTTGTAACATTGCGATCTAGCATATATCTAACTAATTAGTTCCTAAAGTAGTTGAGAATTTTGTAAGTTACTCATACAATTATTGGTTAATGGAAGACTACAGACTAAACTGCCCGACTAGACCAATGGATCATGTCCAAGATTAGCACAATCTTGCAACATCTAGTTGGCACAGGAAAGTTGCTCTTCTTAATTATTGGAATAGAACTTGTGAAATAGTATTATATTAAATATGTACAATACATTGCAGATTTTCAAGCTTGCACATTGATCTACTCGCAACTTTACGTTTTCGTTGCAATGGACATGCAAACTTTTGACTTGTACATAATATATTTCATATTTAAATAATATATGGATCCATGCATAACTTATACATGTATTACAATGGTGGAACCTAATTTAGTAACCAAATAAAGTAGGAGTATTATACGACGCGTTAACCAAATGGGCCTTGTACAGTTTCAATTGTATTTTATAAAAATGGGCTTGGACTGCATTTTGGTTGCTCAAGGGACAACACCAGTCCATACATTATTCAGAAAAAAACTTAATTGACACCTGCTCGTGAAAAGTTTTAATTTCGACAGCTAGTTGTCCAATTAAATCGTATAGGTAAAGACAATCTTTACAATTCAGCTAGTCATCTTCCAACCTACTTAGCCTAATCGAAAATACACTAGGCTTCCTTCCTTTTGTACTCTATTAATTCTTAACTGCCTCTCGTCTGAATAGGAACTTGGGAAAAATGGAGACGAGCAATAATCATAAACTCCAATAATCAATCCCATCATACTTCTAAGCTACGCGCTATTGAAAGTAAAACCATCAAAGCAGGAGTAATATTTAACAATGTACAATCTTCTTTAACTAAGAACCATGAGCCATCACTATTACTTTTCATCTTGTACTTCCATGGAAGTTTGGTTTATATCCACCTCCAATACTTCACACAAGTATGGTATGCCTAACCCCCACTCCAACTTATAGTGGACTTTTGATGTAAATTATAATAGTACCTTCCATATACAGTCTACTGCATCAGCGGAGACCGTTGAGAAATGTGAAAGACGTTATGAAGAGCACAATACTTATTAGATTCAGAACCTATTAGAAAAGAACAAGAGCAAGCAGCCCTCATACAGTGTGTGTCAACCAATAGAACATCCATAGCCAACTCATTGGCCATCTCCACACACAGCATAACCGGCTTTTAGTTAGCTATCATCGATCTATTGGTCCAAATGCAATAGACGCACAAAGACCTTCACATATGAAAACAACATATATTGCATACTCTTTATTTAGCTAACCATGTGAACTATATACTGCAGAGCAGTTTGTTCAAAAATTATACAAAGCAAAAGAGTAATCCCAAGTAATGTCACCATATGAAGCTGGTGTCAAGATTAACAGCAAAGCTAATAACATTTTTATGACTTGATATTTGAAAACCGGGTTCAATGCATAACAGAATAGTTCAACATTGTAATAAAAGCAAACCAGATATCTATTAGATTGAATATACACACTAATGAACAAACAACTAGGCAGTGATTTAAAAAATGTTACTGTAGAGCCTTCTCCGAGATTGAGTATTTTCAATTGAGCCTCTTCAAACGTATCTGCATAGAGTGAAAAATGATATCTATAATTCAAATTCATCTTCAAGCTTGAGTGCCTCAGAAGCAGCTTCTTCCTCCTCGTCATCAATCGCAAAATACGGATTGTGTGCCTTAGGCCTGAAGTTATACCCCGTGAAGGCATAGAAGGCAAGTGTTGCAGCTTCAGCAGCCACCACACTAGTCCACTGATACCGATAAGAGGTGATGGTCTCCAGAGCATAAACCACAACTCTTGTGAAGTAAATGTAACATATCACGATAACGTAGTACTGCCTGAATAATGTCAACTTCATCAAATTCACCGCAGCTTTGCCATCAGTCTTAGCTGCCTCTCGCAAGTTCTTAATCGACCACACAATCGGAAACAATACAGCACAACAACACACAATATCAACAAGCAAGAAAACCTGCTTCCATGTGTATGAATTCTCACCAAAAGGTCCAGTTTCATCAATCACAACCTGTGCAAGATTTGCCACAACTTGCAAAGGAATAACAATCATCAAAACCTTCTTCTCTTTATCTTGCAAGTAAGGCTTCAAAAATGACCAACCAGTTCCAATCAAAACTATCAGAGTGAACAGAGTAATACCCTTCAAGAAGCTAAATATATAGAACAAAACATCCCACCCATGAGCAGTACCAGTTTTCTTAATATACGATTTATCCTCAGCCTCACAGAGCAAATTCAATGCTTTCAAGATCACAACAGCAAGCATAAAGAAATGAATTCCATAAACAGATAACCTTTTCTTGTAAAGTGCAAAAACCCAATAAGCCCCCATCAACACATAAACTACGAAAAACAAATAGTAAATCGCTGGAAGAGCAGTCTTGCCTGCCGACAGAAAATCAAGCTGCCCACTTTTCGGGTTGAAATTGTACATAACCGAGTGAACATTCATTGAAACCACCAAATTAGGCATGCAATTGGCAAAAACAAGAGTGAATTGATTCGCATCAGATACACTAAACGAAGTTGTGAATTGACGAGCAGAGGGTTGCAATTGATCGAAAGTGAAAACCCTTTTGACGAGATCTGAATGGAGAGTACACCGGATATCACCATCTTGAAGTTGCTCAAGAACATGTTGCCAAGCTTCACGGGTGACGAGGAAGAAACCCAATTCGGACAGAACGGGTTCGGGTCCGGATTTGGGGTTGGAGAATGAGATGTCGGTGACAGTGAGATTGAGACGGCCGAAATGGGTGTACCCAAATTCGTCAAAAGGGATGGTAGAACGAGAATCGGATCGGATCTGGGTGGATCGGATCTCTGCGATGGCGGTGGCAATTAAGAGAAGAAAGACTAATGAGAAAAGGGAAGAATTGTAGAGAGCAGCCATGTTTTGGAATTGATGAGAACTGAGAAGAGGAAGAAGAAAGATCAGCTGCAACTGTAAGAAAGTGAAAATGAGAATGGACTTTGTGGTATTTGAGGTAGACTACAAAGTCTACAACACAATAAATTCAAGATCCATCTTTGGACTTTGTAAAGTGTAGGTGGAAATTGACACCATTAAGACTTGGCCAGCAGTTGGAAAGTATTTTAGGAGTATCTAATGGTTTTGGGATAAAATGTAAAAATTATTTTTATTGTACATTTGATTAGAATTATTAAATAGTACTATTAAAATTTTAGATGCCCTATAATAACTTATTTGGTATAACACCCAAAAACCCGTTCAGAATTTAGTGAGAACTAAAGTAGTAGAGATGAAAACTAAAGTAGTAGAGATGAAGAGACTTGCTTTATTTAAAATAGGCCTAACCCATCGGTGGCCCCTTAAACTTGACACAAACTTTCACTTAGACACCTTAACTGAGCGATGTTCATTATAGACACCTCATGTAAGATTTCGTTGTGTCATTTTGGCACCTTTTTTATTATCAGCAACAACATATAATGTGTGTGAATCACACACGCCGATGACGTGTAAAGTGACCAGTTAAATGACAACATTTGTCATTTGTGTCCGATGACGTGTAAAGTGACCAATTAAATGATAACATTTGTCATTTGTGTCAAAAATAGTTTTAAAATAATTGATATTGAGTAAAAATAAAAACTGACCAATAAATTAATGACACGTGATATTTTTCCCAAATAAAATTAAAATAAAATTAAGCCAACTAAAAGAAGCCTCCCACCCCATCCCCAAAGCCCCACCCCCGATTATCTTCTCCAAAGCCCCCCACCCCAGATCATCTTCTCCAAAGCTCCCGCCACCCCCACTCCCAGCCAATAGTGTTCTCCAAATCACCCCCGCCACAACCCCGATCGATTTCTTCAAATACACTTTCATTCTACCCGCGATAATCTTCTTTAAAATCCAAAAAATAAAAATTTTCTTTCTCATTTAAATTCTGTTTTGGGGTCATTAAAATAGCCTTTGGCTCAATTGCTTTGCTCTCCAAATACCTTTTTCATTTTGCAGAAATTATCCCCACCCACGCCGGCATATTGTATTTCTTTGAATTTACTCCCTTTAAAATTATTGAAATAAGTTTTTATTAATCTTTCTTAAATTTCACTTTGTCCTAAATATTAAATTTTTCATGAAAGAATTTTATGAAAGAGTTTATTCTTAAATTTTAAAAATATTTTTTGTCATTTTTGTTGGAAAATTTAATTTGATCAAAATGGTGGCTGAAAATGGGGAAGAAGATGATAAAAATAATTAAAAATTGATTAAATAACCTTTTCACGCGCCTATCAATGAGTGTGCCACACTCATCATGCCATATAAGCAAAAGGTGTTAAAATAACACAACGAGATTCCATATTAGGTGTCTATAATGAACATCACTCAGTTAAGGTGTTTAAGTGAAAGTTTGTGCCAAGTTTAAGGGGCCACCGATGGGTTAGGCCTTTAAAATATCTATCAACTTATTTAGATCATAAAGAATACTGTATCCAGTCAAACTAATTCATATAATATGAGATGGAGAAAGTATACTATTATTTTAATTTTGTTAACTATGATAAATTATTAATTACTTTATTTTTTTCATGTAATTATATGAGAATTACATCTTATTGTACAAAATCGTAACTTTCTTATGTAAATTATATATTATCGCTGTACAAAACTTGAACTCGACAATTCTTTCATATAAATGATTTTTTATTTATTTGATAGTAGTATACTATCATTGAGCTTTTTCACATAACGTGATACTTATATAGTGAGTACTCTGTGATACTTGTCCTGGTCTGTAATGGATCAAAATGAACATGGCCGACAAACATATTATAAAAGCAATTGTGTGCATTAGGGGCGGACCACATGAAGTCCGCCAGGTGCTCGAGCACCCATTAACTTACGGAATATATATATATATATAGAGAGAGAGAAATTAAGAGTCCGCTTGATCATAGATTTCCCAAATAATATTTGGATAAAAACTTGGCAAATAGTGTTTGTCCATACTTTGACATTATTTGGCAAATATCCCAAATTCTCAAGTACTAGTTTTTTCTAATATTTGGGCAAATCTCATTATTTGGAATCTTTTAAAAATTAAAATTTTACCCAAACTTTTATCTTTTATAAAAACACCCTTTATAGTTATTGCTTACATTGTATTACGTAATTTTTTACGTTAATTCCAAAATAGTGATTAAATATTTGGTGAATGTTAAATGATGATATGGTTATTGATGAAAATGATGAACAATCGGCTCAAGATAACAAAGTCATGTGTTTTGTCTACTTCACGATGTATGAAATGATGCTTGTTGCACTCACTCTAAATTACCACATTGCTCTAGTGTCATGGACACTATTTGTTATTGTTGTAACAAAGATCCAATTGACTTGTAATACAAACTTATGATTAGTTTTGATATTTTTAAAACTTATGGTATAAATCATATTTTTCTAAAAAAGTGAAATATATTTCTCAAATACTATTTGCCAAACACATGGTGAAATTTCAACCAAATTTTCACCCAAATAATATTTGCCAAGAATATTTGAAAATCATAACCAAACGCTAGCTAAGAGGCATTTGTATAAAATTAACATGTAACACCTAATGAATAATTGATCTAATTGACCTAATGACTCTTAGGTTGGTTGCTTAAGATTCTTTTAGTGTTGTTAAACTAGGATTCAAATATGAGGTTTGATAAAACAAATACGAATTTACAATAAAAATGACTCTAATTGGCGTATTCAATGAAGTGAAGTCTTAATTTTATTTTAAAACAGTTGAATAGTTTTGATAGTTTAGGTAACAATTGATAATATTGAAAGAGTTTTAAAAATATAATCAATAAAAGAGATTTAAACATTTGTTTTGTAATGTAGCATACAATAGTTTATATATATTTATTCTTGTCTTACCTAATATTATAATCAATTGAAAAAGAAAAATTAATTATTAAAGTATAATCAATTAGACTATTTTTTTTATAATTTATGAAAATAAATATATATAAAAAAGATTAAATAAACGTAACTCTCTTTTCTAAATTTTGGCTTTACACCTAGCCTATGACCGCACCCAACTTTCTCATTCATCTCTCGTGGCATAGAAAATCTGCGAAGGCTGTCCAAAGTAAAGTCAACATAGAAAAAATAAAGTTAATCAATTTTACGAATCTTCTTTTTTTCATTAATTCAATTTTATTTCTTCGAATCTAATACGATTTTTTCACAATATCTATTCTTATTTCATTTCAAAATTGTGATAGTGAATCTAATTTTACAACTGGCAAATTTATTGAAATCTTAGATACATTAATATAAAAGATCAAATACAGTAAATAAATTACATCATACATGAAAAAAACAAATTAGATACATAATATATTTAAAATCAGCCAATTTATAGTCGTCAATGGTGAAAACGGAGTAAAAAAAATTAAAGATTACATGCTTAGTAATGTGAGTGTAGTATATGAAGCCCCATTTGTGTTCCAAATCAAGAGACTTTATTTGATTTCATAAGTTGAATTAAACTTTTTCTTCCTAATATGTTAATCTTAAGGCAAGCCAACATGTGCCGCTAAAGAAGACAGGTTTAACATACTTCTATTAGCAATACATGAATGATATTCTAGATCTCAATACATGGATGACATTCTAGATCTCACAAAATTAACTGTAAGTGTTTTGATGGCATCAACCTACCCACTAATTAAGCATCATTAGTAACCTGAGCAAAAATTAGTTTCTATTCTTTTCATTGAAGTGTTTAATGTCAAAAATGTTCTTGATTAATTGTTTCTCTTCTTTGCCAATATCTTTGCAATCTTTTTGGCGTCATTGCTTCAAGATTCTGGTCATCTACTTGAGTTTCGAAGCGCTCTCAACAATTGCTCCCTTGGAATTAGTCTGTTTCACTCTGTCCATGGAAAAGTGTTACCTGCTATTGTTGGGTTTTAAAAGGTGTGAATGGAAAATGAAGAGTTGTGACTTTTAAGAAAGGTTGCGACTTTTATGAAAAGTTGTGATTTTTATGAAAAGTTGCAATTTTTATAAAAAGTTGTGACTTTTATGAAAGGTGACGACCTTTCCGAAAGATTGTGACTTTTCAAAGGTTTGTGACCTTTCCGGTAAGGCACAATAAGAACCTTTTCGCACTACCCTTTGTTTTCTATAAATTGAGGGATTTCCTTTTATTTTAAACATAGAATTTATGGATTTCTTCTTGTACTACTAAATCTAGTATTCTAAGTGTACTTTACTGCCGTTGAGTGGCTCGCTGACACCAGAGTTTTTGGTATCTATACTCTGGTGATTGAGATCATTTTACCCTGGAAGGTCATATTCCAAATCAAACCTCGGATACTAGAGGGGAATAATTTACTTAAGGGGACACTGTGAATTCAGTGGACTTGATCTTTTTCCTATTAAATTTTTTCCAGATTCTGGTACGTGTTTTACAAATTTTATATTTGTGAATTAATTTCAATTCTTCTATTCTTTTGTTTTTCACTAGTTCATCAAACTTGGTAACTTCGTTCTTCTGCAAAGTTTGTTGGAATCATCAAGATTCTTTTGACACATATTAACAACAATTGTTTTTAAGAAAAATATTTCGTATATTTTTTCTAATCTGTTTCTGATTCTAGTTTCGCTACTAGTTTTAATTTTCTAGTTGTGAAAAATGTTCTTTGTTGTCTCACAAAGATATTCAAAGTTTTGCTCTAAGTATGTTTGGAATACAAGATGAACAACAGCTATTCAGACATAATTTTTCATGTCGAATCATTGAATTTCAAAAACTTTCTAAGATTCAGAAATTTGAATAAGGCCTTTTACAATCTTGCACCAGTTGATTGACGGAGTTATGAGAATCAAAAGCAAACTGAAATTATAGAAGACAATAAACAGCAATAATAGTTAGTGCTTCTGAAATACATACAAGTTTGATTGTTATTATCTTCTCAAGGGAAATCAAGCATGGAAGTTAATTAGAGGAAAAGAGGGGCTACAAGAGCTCAAGGCCAAAATATGTGTAAATTTTTAGATTCAATTTGTTTCTACGATACCTCAATTTTTGTTTAATTTTTAGTAAGTTTAAAAGAGAATGTTTTTAAGTCAAAATAAAGTTTGTGTATAGTCGGTAATATTATATCGGAAATGTGTCAAGGAGACGTGGACTCTCTCTGAGTGGGTTGAAGACCTGAAATGCACATGACCGACAGACAATAAAATAATCGCATGTATGGATCTAAAAACGTGCTGTATTATATATATTTAAAAAGAACTTAGAGAGACTGGCTCCCTCATTTAGAATTATTGAACAACCACCTAAAACAAAGCATTAAATATTCTCCAATTTTGGTTGTTTCCTAAGTCGTTCATTACCTACTACCCCACTAATTAAGCATATCATTAGCTGAGGACACATTATGAAACAACATTCTCAGGCGCCTCAGCCCAAAAATAATAATTTTTGAACTAGAAGCTCAGTGTTTTAAGAGGTCAGAAATGTTCTTGTTTCTGGTTAATTGCCTTGTCTTCTTTGCCAATTTCTTTGCAGTCTTTTCGACCTCATCGCCTCAAGATTCTGTTCATCTACTTGGGTTTCGGAGCAGTCTTCCAGAGCTCTCTCAACAATTGCTCCCTTGGAATCAGTCTGTCTCACACTGCCAATGGAAAGGTGTTACCTGCTATTCAGACACAACTTCTCATGTCAAATCATTGAATCTAACAGACTTATTTCTACCTGGAACCTTGGACAAGGCCTTCCCTAATCTCTGCCGTCTTCCTCGCTTGGTCTCTCTTGATCTCAGTGGCAACCATTTCACTGGTGGCATCCCTGATATGCTCGCAAACTGCAGCCAACTTGACACAATTCTATTCAATGACAACAGATTTTCAGGATCCATCCCACCAGAAATTTTCAAATCAAGCAAACTTATAAAACTTGATTTGAGTTTAAATCAGCTCAATGGCACTATTCCCTCTGAGGTAAGCCTTTCTACAAACCTTCAACATCTCGGGCTGTGGAACAATTTCCTTAGTGGAAATATTCCAAAAGAGCTATTTGATTTGCAAAACTTGACACATCTCCACATCAACACCAACGAGCTGACAGGACCTCTACCCGAGTTCCCATCCTCGTGCTCCCTTTCCGAGTTCTTTATTTATGAGAACCGTTTCTCAGGTTCTTTGCCAATTACCCTAGGCAATTGTCACAACCTTACTTCATTCTCTGCATCATCTGCTCATCTTGGAGGAGTTATTTCCCCAGAGATTTTTAGGGACCTTTCAAATCTTGAATTTCTCTATTTAGATGATAACAACTTTGAAGGGGAAATTCCTGAGACCTTATGGAATGGGAGGTTACAAGAGTTAGCTCTTTCCTTGAATAAATTTAATGGTAGTATATCCGAAAAGATTGGTGGTTCTCATCAGATAAATTACATTGATTTGTCAGTTAACAAATTAACTGGTCAGCTACCAAGATCAGTTGGACGTCTGAAGAATCTGAACAAGCTTTTTCTGTATGATAACATGCTTAGTGGTTCATTACCAGCAGGAATTGGGAACTGCAGTTCCCTTGTTGCGATAAGTCTCGCCACTAACTTCATTGGTGGGGAAATTCCTCTAGAGCTCTGCAATCTTCACTCCCTAATAAATTTTCAAGTGTACGGAAATCAAATTCAGGGCCAAATTCCAGAATGCATTGGCAGAATAAGTGGACTGGAGGAGCTGGATCTTAGAGAGAATCGATTGATCGGCAAGATACCACCTGGAATCACAAACATGACGAAACTTGTGTTACTCTCTTTGGCTCATAATAATCTTACAGGGGAGCTACCACCTAATCTTGGAAAAAACAATTTTCCTGGCTTATTTAAGGTTGATTTAGGTTATAATAACTTCAGCGGACCAATTCCTTCTGAACTATGTAATGGCAACAGGCTTGAAGTCCTGGTTCTTGAAAACAACAGTTTTAATGGCAGCTTCCCAACATATCTAGCAAAATGTGAATCCCTCTATAGGGTAAAACTCCCCAACAACAATCTGCAGGGGAGTATTCCTGACTACATTGAAAAGAATGAGAAGATTTCTTACTTGAATGTTCGAGGAAATATGCTTGCAGGAAGGATTCCAGCAGCATTTGGTTATTGGACCAATCTTTCAACAATTGATCTTTCAGAGAATATGTTTTCTGGTTCCATACCTGCCGAAATTGGGAAGCTGCAAAATCTTGAAAGACTGAACATTTCTTCAAACAGACTGACAGGAAAAATTCCTCTTCAGTTAAGTTACTCTGCAAAACTGGCAGAGTTGGATCTCAGCAACAACAATCTTTCAGGAAGAATTCCGAAAGAAATTGCATCATCTTCAGTACTGACAAATCTTCTACTCCAGGACAACAAACTTTCCGGTGCTCTTCCAGACACTTTCTCCTACTCACAAAAGCTTGTAAAGCTGCAGCTCGGGGACAACTTGCTTGAAGGCTCAATTCCATGCAGTCTGAGTAAACTTAGGGAACCTAATGTTGCACTGAATCTGAGCATGAATAAGTTAAGTGGTCAAATTCCTAGGTGTCTGGGCAACCTAGACAATTTAGAAATCCTTGATATATCAAGCAACAACTTGTCTGGTGCCATACCATCAGAAATGGACAAAATGAGGTCCCTTTCGTTTCTCAACATATCATTTAATAACTTGTCAGGGAAGGTACCCATTTCATGGGAAAAACGATTAAGTTCACATCCAGGAACTTCCCAGGGAAATCCAGGACTCTGCTTATCAGACACTGAAAGTAGCAACTGCAACCATGTGAAAAAATCACAAATAAACTGGAAGACTTTGGCAGGTGTAATTAGTGGATGTGTGCTTTCCATGGCTGTCATAGCTGCGGCAATATACTTGCTAGTGACTCGGATTCAGCACCCTTCCCTACTGAATAAGCATCCGCTCGTCAAGTATCAGTCAGAAATTGAAGATCTGCCAGATTGTATAAATTTTGAGGACATTGTACATGCAACAGAAGGCTGGAGCGAAAAATATGTAATTGGAAGAGGCAAGCATGGAACTGTTTATAAGATGGGATCTGCAAAATCCAAAAAACTTTGGGCTGTCAAGAAGGTTGACTTAGCTCAGAGAGCATTCAGCAATGAAATGAGAACCCTAAATTCTGTCAGACACCGCAATTTGGTAAGAGTGGGAGGATACTGCATCAGACATGGATATGGCTTCATTCTAACAGAATTTATCCCCGGAGGAACTCTTCATGATGTCCTTCACCAGAGAAAACCACCTGTAGTCCTGGACTGGGAGGCCCGCCATCGTATTGCTCTTGGTGTTGCTCAAGGTCTGTCTTACCTTCATCATGATTCTGTCCCTCAAATCATTCACAGAGATCTCAAATCAGATAATGTAATGCTGGATACTGAGATGGAGCCAAGGATTGGAGACTTCGGGATTGCTAAAACAGTATCAGACTCTGATGAGAACTCGACAAACTCCAAAATTGTTGGGACACTAGGATACATTGCTCCAGGTTAGCCACACATTACCATGCTAGTCTTCAGTAATAATTTATTTGGCAGATTACTTTGATGATTTAATAAATTTTATTACTTTCTTTCCGATCCCTCATCCCTTTCCTTGTTTATCCATCAATTCAGAGAATGCGTACTCAGTTCACTTGACAGAGAAAAGTGATGTCTATAGCTATGGAGTTCTTCTACTGGAGCTCTTCTGCAGAAAAATGCCAGTAGACCCCAGCTTTGAAGAAGGATTAGACATTGTATCCTGGATGAGGACAAACTTGCACAGAAGCGACAACAATTTCCTTCACTTTCTAGATGAAGAAATTAGTTTTTGGTACATAGAAGAACAATGGAAGGCCCTGAAAATGGTGTATCTAGCGCTTCAATGTGCTGAACTCGAGGCCAGCACCAGGCCTGCAATGAGGGATGTAGTAAGGTCTCTTGTCGAGTTAAATCAGATGTAAAAGAGAAGAAATGAAACTTTGAATAGTGAAAGCCATAATCAACTTTTCCATATTCCAACGTCTTTCTCTTTTCTTTGCTTACATAAAATTGAACCATTTCTCGTTTTGTGTGTGTCAACCTTGCATTCAAGGGTTAAATTCCAACATAACCTGATCCTGGGTGTTTCTGTTTAACTTTGTGACATCCACTGCAACAATATAGACTTTTGGTAAAAGCGGTTTTCGTGTTCTAGCCATAGCTCTTTTCATAGTGGGCCACTGTCCTTGATCAACTTTTTCTTGTTACTTTCTCCAGCTGCTCCAAAATCTGAACAGTTTTGAGGTATCATAATTAAAAAGAGAGTACTAAAGAACAAAGGTTTGCTACAACCTAGTACTTATCTTATGGACTATGACAATACGGATTATGAAAGAAAATAGCACTTCATATTCAGCAGAAAAAGATGAGCTTTTGTTGGATTTGGTCATAATAGTGATGACATCCACTTTACCAGTCTTATTTGCATTCCAAACTTCCATTGACTAAATTATTTTTGACAAAGAAAATAAAAAGTAGATATGATGAATAGAAATGACTTATGGACAATCATTGTATTTCATGCACATGCAGATACTTAAAAATAATGTAGATATACCTCAGGTATTGGTTACCACAGGACTTCTAACAAGACTTGACAGAGGAATGGCAAATACACAGGAAAATCAGATGAGAGAGTCCGGTAATAGTCCTTGGAGAATTATTAATCAGAATTCAGTAGAAAGGAGATATGCAAGAGGTGAAAGAACAAACTGGCAGGACTACGGCAAGTTACAGATAGATGAAAGACATACCTCAGTTGCGAAAACTGCAGCGCCGGAGCATAATACAGCGCACACCTAAATAATCATCAGAGTAGAAGAAGCCCAACTAAAACATTGCAGATTCCTGTTCCGGATATTTTATCTAGTTGATTTGGATGTGCATTACAAGCCAAACTGCACAAGATTTTGATTACTTTTCAAGCTAAAATTATTCAAAGAATTTGCATCGGACATATTCACGCAGCAACACCACATATGCTGATAAGTCTAAGACTTTCTTCCAACTGAGTCAGATCCACATTATAAAGATTCATATCTCTGTATTAATACTAAATAAAAGCTAACCTTTGCAAAAAGCTCGAGTTCTATAACTTGCTTACATTTTCTTGAAAAGAACTATTCCAACCAATCATGATAATGATAAATATATATCCCCACATGAATATCTCAACGTAACATATATTTTTCAATTGATTGTACCTACGTTGAATGAATTCGGGAACCTCGTAGTCAGGTTACTAGACAATCTACAATATATCCCTTTAAGCTTTTAACCTCAAACTCTTTTGGTCAATCAATATTTTTATTGATGACAAGACAACAAAATTAAAGTACAATATGATACATAAGGGTTTGCATATAGTTGGGTGACATATGGAACCAACTAAACCTATTCCCAGAAACTTATTGAAGTCCATTGCCCCCCATAATGGGTGCTCAATCCCGGTTCTTCTTTCAAAGTAAAACTGAAATTTGAGAAAACAGTTAACTAGACTAACAAGGAAAAATAGATTTAACAGCACAAACATGACTGAGGAGTACTATACATTACCCTTACAATCCAATACTCCGTCCAAAAATAAGGTGAATTAGGAACGGCGATGGTACCTGAAGATCGATGGAGTCATCGGAATCAAAAGTAAATCGAAGACAATGCATAGCAGTAGGCTTAAGTGGGATTCGGTCCCTGGTCTAGAGGGTGGTAACTCAATCATTGCACAAAAGCACTTCTATGTTTTTTTACGGATGCACCGTTAACTATATCTTTTCTACCAATTTTTCAAAATTTTTTTAAAAGTTATCGGTGTACATGCACCCTACGGTATAGTATGGATCCGCCCCTGATCCGCAGTGCATTAGAGGAAAGAGAGGACACCAGAGCTCTGCGGAATTTTTTTGTAATACAAGATGTAAACAGGCTTTGTGCATGAAAATCGAAAGGACATACATTTATATATAATGTCTCTATATAGGGTAAAAACTAACCAAATACAGTATTATATTATAAGGTATGTTGAATTTTATAAAATCTAAAATTTATAATTATATATAAAATGATGGAAGTGATAAATATGGTGATGAGTGACATTGATTGTAGTTGTTAGTGATGACATGGGTGGTTGATCTTGGTGATGATATTAATGGAGATTGATAGTGATGATAGTGATGACAGCGGATATAATTCTAACGATAAAAGTAATAGTGTGGTAGCGTAATAGTTGACCGCGATAATATTACAATGCGATTGTGATAATATAGGTGATTGATTGATGGTTGACGATATTAATAGTGATGATGGTTATAATGACTAAGGTAGTTTATGATGATAGTTGGCGATTGTGGATAAGGTGTAAGTGATGAAAATTAATCATGCAAAAATACATTTTAATGATATTAAGACACTGCTAAAAATAATACTCCCTCCGTCCACTTATATTTGTCATGTTGCTTTTTTCGAAAGTCAATTTGATTAATTTTCAAAGTTAAATTAGATCACATTAATTTGATATTTTAAACAAAAAAAAAAAATAGATATTCTAAAACTATATGAAAAGTACTATAAATTGGGATAAGGATCCGATCAAGTATAATTAGGTCAAGTAATGTTCAATGACCTTATAGATTTATGCCATGTGTATTATATGATTATTTATGGTTGACATTCATTTAAATTATATACTCATTTTAATAATTAAAACAACAAAGTTGTCAACTAGTTTTATTTTTTAAAACTATCGAATAAAACAATTAAGTGTATTCCCAAGCAAATATTTTCAAAAAAAAAAAAAAATTAAGATTGAAAAAGAAAATTTAATATACCTGATTGAAAGTATTTGCATTATCAAACTGAGTCTTATCTTCAACTCTCGATCCGCATACCCGCCAATTTTAATTTTTTTTCTTGAAAATATTAGCTTGGGTACACTTAATTGCTTTATTTGATAGTTTTAAAAAAATAAAAATAGTTGACAACTTTATTGTTTGTATTATTAAGATTAATATATAATTTAAATTTATTATTAAGATGAGTATATAATTTAAATTTATTATTAAGATGAGTATATAATTTAAATGAATCTCAACCATAAATTATTATATAGTACACATGGCATGAATCTATAAGGCTATTGAACATTACTTACCTAATTATACTTGACCGGATCTTAAAAATAGTTGACAACTTTATTGTTTGTATTATTAAGATTAATATATAATTCAAATTTATTATTAAGATGAGTATATAATTTAAATGAATCTCAACCATAAATTATTATATAGTACACATGGCATGAATCTATAAGGCTATTGAACATTACTTACCTAATTATACTTGACCGGATCTTTATCCTATAAATTGTAATGTTTTGCATATAATTATGATTAAAAAATACATCTTAAAATGTTAGTCAAAGTTTTTATAGTTTGACTCTAAAAATAAAAATTATGACAAATAATACCGGACGAAAAGAGTAATGACTAAGAGCATGTTTAAGTTGATTTATTTTATCGACTTTTAGAATAGTTTTCAAGTAGTTTTATAGTTAAAATAATAAAATGAAATACTTACTTTTTAAATTATAATAACAACTTTTAAAATTTGTTCAGACCAAACAAATATTTGAAATTTAATAAAAAATTTGAACCATTCAGATTCAGATCTATATTATGCACACAACGATAAATCTCGCACCTTTTCGCTCTCCAGTGCAACCTAAACAACCCCTCTCTCAAGACCATAATCGAGCATCTTATTTTGAAACCTTTTTCAGCTAAACGCCTATTACCCCTAGGGAGTAGAACATATCTTTCAATTGTATTGATGTAGTACCGTATCACATAAAGAATTAATGTTAAATGACATAAACAACACGTCACACGATTTGATCAGTGGGCAATTGAGGACCCTGCTAAGTGCTAAATCCACATCTTACTGTAAAATGGGGAGAATAATCTGAAAGCGATGCCTTTTTAGAGGACAACCAGATGAAAAAGACATCATTTTAGTCACTCAACTTGTCAATTTTTGTGATAAAACTATTATTGTACAACGTTGAACTCATTAGTTAAGCTGATGAATAATATTTAGTTGACTTTGCTTTTTCCACTCAAGTGGTGCATTAAATATTGCTGAAATTTGTAATTCGTCAAGAAGCACTAGCGGCCACTTGCTAGTCCTAGTCGTAAATATATGGCCCGACAGCCATATATAAAAATATATTATTGTGGGCATCTCAAGAACCTACCATATTATATAAAAATGAGTAAAAAGCATGGAGCTGAGACCTCATATCCATGGCCATTTTTTTAAGCACTATCTAACTTTCAAAAAGCAACTACTTAAAATAATCTCCTATTTTCATTATTCCCTCGGACAGTCGTTACCTACTACCAACTTAAAACCTAAATAATAGTCTAAGGTCCTAGTCCAAACTAGCTCCTTATTGGATGCAGCTTCTTTAAACAAGTGTTAAAGAGTTCAGAAATGTTCTTGTTTGATCTTGTTCATTGTTTTATCTTCTTTGCCAGCGTTGTCGCGGTTTTTTCGGCGTCATTGCCTCAAGATTCTGTTCATCTACTTGAGTTTCGAAGCAATCTTCCAGAGCCCTCTCAACAATTGCTCCCTTGGAATCAATCTGTCTCACACTGTAAATGGAAAGGTGTTACCTGCTATTCAGACAAAACTTCACAAGTCGAATCATTGTACTTCAGAGACTTCCTTCTATCTGGAATCTTGGACAAGGCCTTTTCCAATCTTTGCCGTCTGCCTCGTTTGGTCTCCCTTGATCTCAGTGGCAACCATTTGAGTGGTGGCATCCCTGCTATGCTCGCTAACTGCAGTCAACTTGACACGATTTTCCTCAACGACAACAGGTTTTCAGGATCCATCCCGCCAGAGATTTTCAAATCCAAAAGGCTTGTATACCTTGAGTTGGGTTACAATCAGCTCAATGGCACCATTCCTTCTGAGGTAGGCCTTTCGACAAGCCTTCAATATCTTGGGCTGTGGAACAATTTCCTTAGTGGAAATATTCCAAAAGAGCTACTTGGTTTGCCAAATTTGACACAGCTCTACATCCACACAAATAATCTAACGGGACCTCTCCCAGACTTCCCGTCCTCATGCTCACTTTCCCAGCTTCTTATTCATCAGAATCGCTTCTCGGGTTCTTTGCCAATTTCCCTAGGTAATTGTCGCAACCTTTCTGCATTCTATGCAACATCTGCTCATCTTGGAGGAGTTATTTTCCCAGAGGTTTTTAGGGGCCTTTCAAATCTCGAATTTCTCTCTTTAGATGATAACAACTTTGAAGGGGAAATTCCCGAGACCTTATGGAATGGGAAATTACAAGAGTTGATTCTTTCCAGAAATAATTTCAATGGAAGTATATCCGAAAAGATTGGTGGTTGCCATCAGATGACTTACATTGATTTGTCAGATAACAAATTAAGTGGTCAGATTCCCAAGTCAGTTGGACGTCTGAAGAATTTGTACAAGCTTCTTCTGTATGATAACATGTTTAGTGGTTCGTTACCAGCAGAAGTTGGGAACTGCACTTCTCTTGCTGAGATAAGTCTCGTCAGTAACTCCATCAGTGGGGAAATTCCTTCAGAAATTTGCAGCCTTCAGAACCTAGAAACATTTAATGCATTCAAAAATAGAATTCAGGGCCAAATTCCAGAATGCATTGGAAGAATAAGTGGGCTGCAGGAGCTAGCTCTTTATGAGAACCGATTGACCGGCAAGTTACCGCTTGGGATTACGAATATGACGAAACTTTCATTTCTGTCGTTGGCTCATAATAACCTTACGGGGGAGGTACCACCTGATCTTGGAAAAGATAATTTTCCTGGCTTAGTTAAGGTTGATTTAGGTTATAATAAGTTCAGTGGACAGATTCCTTCTAATCTGTGTAATGGCAACAGGCTTGCAGTCCTGGCTCTTGAAAACAACAGGTTTAATGGCAGCTTTCCAACCTCTCTAGCAAAATGCAAATCTCTCTATAGGGTAAAACTTCCCAACAACAATCTACAGGGGAGTATTCCAGACGACATTGAAAAGAATGAGAATATTTCTTACTTGGATGTTAGAAAGAATATGCTTGTAGGAAGGATTCCAGCAGCATTTGGTTACTGGACCAATCTTTCAATGATTGATCTTTCAGAAAATATGTTTAATGGCTCCATACCGACAGAAATTGGAGAGCTTCAGAATCTTGTAAAACTGAGCATTTCTTCAAACAGACTGACCGGAGAAATTCCCTTTCAGTTGAGCAATTCTGAAAAACTGGAGGAGTTGGATCTCAGCAACAACAATCTTTCAGGAAGAATTCCTAAAGAAATTGCATCATCTTCAGTAATGACAAATCTTCTACTCCAGGACAACAAACTTTCAGGTGCTCTTCCAGACACTTTCTCCTCCTCACAAATGCTTGTAAAGCTGCAGCTGGGAAACAACTTGCTCGAAGGCCCAATTCCATGCAGTCTGAGTAAGCTTATGCAACCTGGATTTTCACTAAATCTGAGTATGAACAAATTTAGTGGTGAAATTCCTAGGTGCCTAGGCAATCTTGACAAATTGGAGGTCCTTGATATATCAAGCAACAACCTGTCTGGTGTAATACCATCAGAAATGGAAAAGATGAGTTCCCTTTCGTTTCTCAACATATCATTTAATAGCTTGTCAGGGAAGGTACCCAATACATGGGAAAAACTATTAAGTTCACGTCCAGGATCTGCCTTGGGAAATCCAGGACTTTGCTTAATAGACACGGAAGGTAGTAACTGCAAGCATGTGACAAAATCACAAGTAAAATGGAAGACTTTGGCTGGTGTAATTAGTGGATGTGTGCTTTCCATGGCAATCATAGTTGCGGCAATGTACTTACTAGTGACTCGGATTTGGCACCCATCCCTGCTGAATAAGCATCGGCTCGTCAAGGGTCAATCAGGAATTGAAGATCTACCTGATGGTATAACTTTTGAGGACATTGTACGTGCAACAGAAGGCTGGAGTGAAAACTATGTTATTGGAAGAGGCACGCATGGTACTGTTTATAAGATGGAATCTGCCAAATCCAATAAACTTTGGGCTGTCAAGAAGGTTGACTTAGCTCAGAGAGCATTCAATGATGAAATGAGAAGCCTAAATTCTGTCAGACACCGCAATTTGGTAAGATTGGGAGGATATTGCATGAGACATGGATATGGCTTCATTCTAACAGAATTTATACCTGGAGGGACTCTTCATGATGTCCTTCACCAGAGAAAATCACCTGTAGTCTTGGACTGGAAGTCCCGCCATTGTATTGCTCTTGGTATTGCTCAAGGTCTATCATACCTTCACCACGATTCGGTGCCTCAAATCATTCACAGAGATCTCAAATCAGATAATGTAATGCTGGATTCTGAGATGGTGCCAAAGATTGGCGATTTCGGGATTGCTAAAATGGTATCAGATGAAGAAAATTTGACGAACTCCAATGTTGTTGGGACTCTAGGATACATTGCTCCAGGTTAGCCACACGTTACTATGCTAATTTTCAGTATAATTCAGTTGGCAGATTACTTTGATGAACTAATAACTTTTACTTTTTCCTTCCCTGGACCCCTTTCTCTTTTTGTCCCTCCATCAATTCAGAGAACGCATACTCAGTTCAACTGACAGAGAAAAGTGATGTCTATAGCTACGGAGTTCTTCTTTTAGAGATTTTCTGCAGAAAAATGCCAGTAGACCCCAGCTTTGAAGAAGGATTAGACATTGTTTTCTGGGTGAGGAAAAACTTGCAGAGAAGCAACAATTTCCTTAGTTTTCTTGATGAAGAAATTAGGCTCTGGAATGTAGAAGAACAATGGAAGGCCCTGAAAATAGTAGATTTGGCGCTTCAATGTGCTCAACTCGAGGCAAGCTCCAGGCCTGCAATGAGGGATGTAGAAAGGTCTCTTGTCGAGTTATGAAGAGAGGAATGCAAGATGATTTGAAGGCAGGTGCAGTTCAATCAAGAAGATCAAGAGCTCCTGCATTTCTCTTCTTTATTTTTTATGTAAAGAACAGTTAGTTGATGATGTTGAATCATTACTAGACTCTATGGCCTCTGTAAGTTTTGTTTGAGGCTGTATCTGTAGATATGATATACCAGGTCTTTATTAGGGTGCTGATGAATATAACATGTTACCAAATTCAAAAGGAGAATAGATGTATAGATAAGTAATGAAACTTTTAGTAGTGAAACCTGTGATCAACTTTCCAAATTCCAACATCTCTTTTTTTTTCTTTTTTGGCTTACATAAAAAAGTTGGACAAAGAAAATACACGATGTTTCAGTTTAACAAAATCGTGATCTTGGGTTTTTCAGTTTAACTTTGTGACATCCAATGTAGCAACATAGACTAAGAAAATGCATGATGTTTCGAATCAATTTTTGGTAAAAGCAATTTTCACCTTCTAGCCATAGCTCTTATCATCATGGATCACTGTCCGCAATCAGTTTTTGCTTATTACTTTCTCCAGCTTCTCCAAAATCTGAACAGTTTTTAGGTATCAAAATTAAAATGAGAGTGTGAAGGAACAAGGCTTTGCTACAAGCTAGTCCTCATCTTATGGACTATAATATTCCGGATTATAAAAGAAATCAAAAGAACAACCCCCACCCAAAAAGATAAGCTTTTGTTGAATTTGGTCATATTAATGATGGTTCCTGCGAAAGAGTGCAGAAGACCTCTGCCTTACCGGTCTTTCTTTATGTTCCAAACTTGCAGTAGCGGAATTATTTTCAGAAAATTAGATATGATGACTAGAAATGGCTTGTGGAAAATCATTGTATTTCAAACAAATACAGATATTCAAATAAGGTAGATATGACTCAGATATGAGCTACCAACAGGACTTCTAACAAGACTTGACAGACGAATGGCTAATATATAGGAATATCAGATCAGGAGAGTAAAATAATATTCCTTGAAGAATTGATCAGAATTCAGTAGAAAGGAAATATGAAGTGCAAAAATAAACTAGAAGAAATACTCTGCAGGTGACAAGTAGATGAAAGAATACCTCAGTTACGAAAACTGCAACACCAGAGCACAATACGATGCGCACCTAAATAATCATCCAAGTAGGAGAAGCCCAACTTAAATGTCCCAGATTGCTTTTTCCTATTTTTTATGTAGTTGAATTGGATGTGCACTACAAGACAACTGTCACAAGATTTTGAGAATTTTTCATGTTTAAATATCCACCAGAATTTGCATTGGATATATTCACATGGCACCACATATGCTTACAAATCTCAGACTTCTAATAATAGAGCTTCCATTCTGAGACAGATACACTAAATTCCCAAGTTTTTGCTCTTAGCAAGTGCAGCACCATCACATATGATGATACGTCTAGGACCTCTAGTAATAAAGCTTCCCTTCTGAGCCAAATCCACTAAATTCCCAAGCTTCTGCTCTTAGCAAGTGCACTGTTGTGCAAAACGACTAGAGACGAACTCCAGGAATTTGGTCCTTGCTCTAATACCAAAGTTACAAGCAGCTCAAAAGAGAAAATATAAAACACTAAACCACATTAAAGAAAAGCTAAGAAGCTAAACCGAAATTGAAGAAGAAAAAGTTCCACACTGTTTCTGTTACCAGAACATGTGAAACCTCTCATAAGGAGCTGATCATATCCTACATCCAATCATTTTACTGAAGTTAGAGTACAGATAGATGTTTGAAAACCCTAGTGTCCAAAGATAGGGACAATATAAATATGAAGCTATAAAATGCTCCAAGAAAAAAAAACTCAAATTACTGAGAGGATTTCCAAAATAACCTCAAGGTGAGATATTTATACAAGGTTAAACTTGTCTGCTTCCTCAGTCCAAAAAGGCAGGGTTCAGGAGTTTGACTTTGAAGAGACCGAACAAATTTAGAGAACTCCATTACTGGCTATGTTACCTATGGCGGCGTTCTTGGGTTATACTTAAGACCAGCTAACTTGAAGAAGAATTCATTAGTATACATGGTTACGGACTGAGGCACAGAGCAACAGGACAATATTTTCAACTTAAGTAAGAAATTACCATTAGAAAGACAGGATGTCCTCGATCACATCATACAGAATTAGATACCTAATGGAGCTTGCAGGTCTGTTTGATTAACACTAAACAATGTTAACTATTGCAAAATGCTCGAGTTCACAATTTTTTTTATATCCCCTCCACTTGAATATTTTCATATAACATATTTTCGTCATTTGGATGTACATATGTTGAATCAAATTAGGGAACCTAAACGTCAGTTCACCAGACAATCTACAATCAGTTACGTACCACAGTTTTTTACCTAAAACATTTTTTGTCAATCAACACCACTATTTATACCCTATACTATATATCAAAGGGACAAGATGAAGTATACAAAGCTTTTGTATATGATCTTGAAGGATCAATGCCTAGTTTATACACAACATACAAATAAAGCTCATATAAGATACACCAGACCTCAGTTAGTCATACTAAGTCATCTAGTTTGTTGTTTTACACATACTTTTCTGCTTCAATTTTAATCAAAAGCCGACTGCTGATAGCCTGATATGCATTTTGGTACAAATGTATGGATCCTTTTTCACCTAGACATTCAACATCAATGCATCTCAGAATACTTAAAATCAATTTTGAAATCCCTAAGATCATAAATGGGCTGTGTGCCCAAGCATTGCCTTTGAAGGTCAAATTATCGGTTTAGACAATGGTACAGAGGGCTTTTAGAAGCGGAGAAATTGGGAACAGCATTGTACCTGTTGATTGCTGATGGAGTCATACTGTCATAGGAATCAAAAGTAACTCAAATTAACGAAGACAATCCGTAGCAATAATGATTACTAGTTCATTTCAAAATCAAATACATTATTTCATTTCTGAACTCAAACTAAATTGGATAGGCATAATTTTGTGGACACATTAAGCTTTTTTCTCTAATTTGCTTGTGGTAGTGACGACAGGAAAAAAATTCAAGCAGGAAACTAAAGCAGAAAATATATAAATATATCATTTAACTTTGTTTCTATTCATATTTTATCTTTTAATATGTTAAATATAGAAATAGATACTTAAATTTATATAAAATGAAATAAAATATTTTACATGATAACACTCTATATATTTAATCTTAAGCATATTGTGCTACTTAGGACACATTTGTCCACTTATGCAACACCTAGAATTCAAAAACTGTTAGTAAATAACAATTTGTGAATATCCTTTATACCCCTCTTATGCCTATAAAGGCATTGTAATCTCTATGGAAATATACCAAAATAAGGAAGATTCAACTTTTCTATTTTATCTCTCTAATACATTCTTCTCTCCTTAGTTGCTATTAAGTTTAATTTTAGACTTAGTCTTTATTTTATAACACGTTATCAGCACGAGACTCTGTCATATCAAAGTTTGAAGACTAAATTTGAAGGCTAAGGTATTATTATTTTTCTTCTTTTTATTATGACTAATCTTACTAAACTTGAGTTCGTTGCCCTTTAAAGTTCGGGCAAGAACTACCTTTCATGGGTATTGGATGCTGAAATCCATTTGGATGCTATGGGTCTTGGAGACACCATTAAAATTGAAAATAAAGCATCAAAACAAGACTGTGCTAAAGCAATGATATTCTTACGTCATCATATTGACGAAATTTTGAAAATTAAATATCTCACAGTCAAAGATCCACTCGTTTTGTGGAATAATCTAAAAGAAAGGTATGACCATTTGAAAATGGTCATTCATCCAAAGGCACGATATGATTGGATGAATTTAAGACTACAAGACTTTAAGTCTATTCATGAGTACAATTCTGCCATGTTCAGAATTACTTCTCAATTGAAACTATGTGGAGATACAGTTAATGATGTTGATATGCTGAAAAAAATGTTCTCCACATTTCATGCCTCGAATGTGCTTTTACAGCAACAATATCGAGAAAAGGGTTTCAAGAAGTATTCTGAACTGATTTCTCATCTTCTCGTGGCTGAACAAAATAATAATTTGTTAATAAAAAATCACGAGAATCGTCCTACTGGATCTACACCACTTCCTGAAGTGAATGAGGTGTACGCCCACCACGCTAGGCGTGGAAGAGGCCGTGGCCGTGGACGTGGTCGTAATTACGACCAAGAGCAAAATCCTTTTCCCGGTGTTAATCATTCACCAAAGAAAAATAGTCATCAAAGGGGAAAAGAAAAAAATGAGAAACGTGAAACAATTAAAATAAATTGTTTCCGATGTGGTGGAAAGGGTCATTATGCACGTGATTGCCGTACTCCTAAACACTTGATTGAGCTTTATCAAGCATCACTAAAAAGAAAGGATAAAAATCCCGAAATTAATTTTATCACTGATCATGTTGACATCACACACTTGGATGTGGCAGATTTCTTCACACACCCTGAAGAAAAAATAGATCACTTAATTGGTGACAGTTCTGTGGATATGGAAGAATAATCATGGTTGATATTTACTAATATTATTAATATTTGTTGTTTTGTATTGATCATAATTGGAAAATAAATAGTTAAAGTGCTCATATTTGTTCATGCATATTAGTTGAGTCCATTCTTTTAGAAACACCAATGGAAAGTGAGTTGGAATGTTATGATTTGAAAAGAAATTGAAAAATATTAAAATTATTCTTTCCTTTAACTTTTGTGGCCATAAAAGAAAAATGTATAAGTAAGACCACTACCTAAATTGGTTAGTGGAAAACACCTTTTCCTTTTTGTCACTCAAATGTCATTTCAAGATAATAAATTATATCAATACTTATTTTAAACATACTAAACTAAATCAAATTTAGTGTTAAAGATTTGAGTGATAAATATCTTATACATTATTAATGATTCAAATATCATTTTTAACATTTACATTATTTTTTAAATATTTAACAAAAGATAATTAATCAGTTAATATAAATTTATTTCATTACTTTTGAAGATATGGATAATTCTCCAAACATATTATCAAATTATGAAGACATTTGCTTGATTGATTCTGGTACAACACACACGATATTCAAAAATGAGAAATATTTTTCTCATTTGAGTATGGCAATATGAATGTTACTACGATATCTGGTAGTACTAATTTGATTAAGGGCTCCGGAAGAGCCATTATAATTTTGCCCAAGGGAACTAAACTCATAATAAATAATGCCATGTTTTCTCCTCAATCTCGGAGAAACTTATTGAGTTTCAAAGATATTCGTGAAAATGGTTATCATATCAAGACAATTGATTAAATGAATCTTGAATATCTTGGTATAACCAAAAATGTCTCCGGGCAGACATATGTTGTAGAAAAATTCACGGCCTTATCTTCTGGATTGTATTGGACAAAAATTAGTGCAATTGAGGCACATTCTATAATAAACTGGGGGTTTACTGATTCCAATACTTTCGTACTTTGGCATGATCGTCTGGGACATCATGGATCTATAATGATGAGACGAATTATAGAAAATTCAAATGGGCATCCATTAAAGAAGTTGAAAATTCTTTTAAATGGTGAATTTTCTTGTGATGCGTGTTATCAAGGCAAGTTAATTGTGAGACCATCACCAACAAAGGTCAAAATTGAGTCCCCTGCGTTTTTGGAACGTATACATGGGAACATTTGTGGGCCAATTCACCCACCGAGTGGGCCATTTAGATATTTTATGATCTTGATAGATGCTTCCTCTAAATGGTCTCACATATGCCTATTGTCATCTGGCAATTTGACATTTACAAAATTGTTGGCACAAATAATACGATTACGGGCACAGTTCCCTGATAATCAGATTAAGTCTATTCGCCTTGATAACGCCGCAGAGTTTTCATCCCAAACATTCAATGATTATTGTCTATCGATTGGGATAAGAGTTGAACATCCTGTAGCTCATGTTCACACTCAAAATGGTCTGGCTGAGTCATTAATTAAACGACTGTAGTTGATTGCAAAACCATTACTTATGAAAACTAAGTTGTCCACTTCTGTGTGGGGTCATGCAATTTTGCATGCTGCAGCACTTATTTGTCTCAGGCCGACAATTATCATAATTTTTCTCCATTACAATTGGCTTTGGGTCAACAACCCAATATATCTCATCTGAGAATTTTTGGATGCGCTGTTTATGTGCCGGTAGCATCACCACAGCGCACTAAGATGGGTCCCCAAAGAAGGTTAGGAATATATATTGGGTTTGAATCGCCCTCTATTATTCGCTACCTTGAGCCATTAACTGGAGATATGTTCACAGCTCGATTCGCAGATTGTCGGTTTGATGAGACACTTTTCCCAAAATTAGGGGGAGAAAATACTAAAATTAAAGGAGAAATTTTGTGGAAAAATCCATCATTGTCTCATCTTGATCCTCGTACTTCCATTTGTGAGCTTGAAGTACAAAAAATCATTCATTTGCAGAAAATCGCAAATCAAATGCAGATGCATTTACAGATTTGAAAAGGATTACTAAATCACATGTTCCTGCAAAGAATGTCCCAATTCGAATTGATGTCCCCGTAGGACCATCAACTAGTGTCATAGCTAATGAGTAAAAAGCACGCCTGAAGCGTGGTAGACCATTAGGATCAAAGGATCAAAATCCTAGAAAAAGAAAATTAAAAGATCAAAATGACACTATGAAAAAACCTCACATAGAAAGTCAAGATGTGAGTAATTCTGCTATCCTTGGAGGAATCAGTGAGCTTGAGACTCAAGGAAATAATGAACTATCCATAAAATCAAGTGATCATGAAACAAATCTAAATCGCTCAGAAATAGCGGTGGATTATGTTTTTCCATACAATGTTGCATCAAAAATTATGCAAAATTGTGAGGATCTTGAACCTCAATCTGTTGAAGAATGTCGACAGAGAAATGACTGGCAAAAATGGCAAGAAGTAATTCAATCAGAATTCGATTCACTTGTCAAGCGCGAAGTTTTGGGGTATATAGTACAAACACCTAATGGTGTTAAACCTGTTGGCTATAAATAGGTTTTTATTCGGAAAAGAAATGAGAAAAATGAAATACAAAGGTACAAAGCACGTCTTGTTGCACAAGGATTTTCTCAAAGGCCCGGCGTCGATTATGAAGAGACATACTCACCGGTTATGGATGCAATAACATTGCGTTATCTCATTAGTTTGACGATCCATGAGAAACTTGAAATGTATTTGATGGATGTGGTTACAGCCTACCTTTATGGATCACTCGATAATGAGATATACATGAAAATTCCTGAAGGATTCAAAATGCCCAAAGCATACAGTTCAAAGCCTCGGGAAATGTACTCAATTAGATTGCAAAGATCATTGTATGGATTGAAGCAATCTGGACGCATATGGTATAACCGTCTTAGTGAGTATTTATCTAAGGAAGGTTATATAAATGATGCGATTTGCCCATGTGTGTTTATAAAGAAAACAATATCAGGGTTTGTTATACTTGCTATTTATGTCGATGACATAAACCTTATTGGAACTCCAATGGAACTTCACAAGGCAATCAATTATTTAAAAAATGAATTTGAGATGAAAGATCTTGGAAAGACAAAATTGTGTCTTGGTTTGCAAATAGAGCATTTGACAAACGGTATTTTTGTTCATCAATCTGCATACATAGAAAAGGTGTTGAAAAGATTTTATATGGATGAAGCACATCCATTAAGTACTCCAATGGTTGTCCGATCACTTGATGTAAATAAAGATCCATTTCGACCTCAAGAAAAGGATGAGAAAATTCTCGATCCTGAAGTACCATATCTTAGTGCAATTGGTGCACTAATGTACCTTGCTAACACTACAAGGCCTGATATAACCTTTTCGGTTAATTTGTTGGCAAGATATAGTTCTGCTCCTACTAAGAGACATTGGAATGGAATCAAACACATATTGCGGTATTTAAAAGGGACTATTGATATGGGTTTATTCTACTCTGACGATTGTAGTCCAAATCTTGTTGGCTATGCTGATGCAGGATATTTATCTGACCCACACAAAGCTAGATCTCAAACAGGTTATGTATTCACATGTGGGGGTACTGCTATATCTTGGAGATCTACGAAACAGTCCATCGTGGCCGCTTCATCAAATCATGCTGAGATAATAGCTATTCATGAGGCAAGCCGAGAATGTGTGTGGTTAAGGTCCATTATACACCTTATTTGAGAAAAATGTGATTTGAAATGCGACAAAGTATTCACAACTTTATATGAAGATAATGCAGCATGCATAGCACAACTCAGGGGAGGATTCATAAAAGGCGATAGAACGAAACACATTTCACCAAAGTTTTTCTACATACATGAGCTCCAGAAGAATGGTGATATCAACGTACATCAAATTCGTTCGAATGATAATGTGGCTGATTTATTCACCAAGTCTTTGCCAACCGCAACTTTCGAGAAGATGGTATACAAGATTGGAATGAGAAAACTTGGGCAGCTAAATCATGGTTTTCATCAGGGGGGGTAAAATACTGTTTACATCCCTACTCTATCAAAATAAGGCGAAACGTCGCGGTGACTCGAAAAATAATTAATTGATTCAATTTTAAAAGAGTTTTAAAAATAAACGAGTTTTAAAAAGAGAGTCGCCACCTAATTTTAGGAAAAAACTAGGAAACCATTAAGTGATCTACGAAACCAATTTGATTCTAGGTAAGGGGTTCAAATTATTCCGAAGGGAAGGGGTTAGGCACCCTTCGAAATCCACAAGTGTGGGTCCCGGCTGAATTCATTTTTTTTCAAATTGAGGAAAAAATAAAATAATATACAAATATAATAAACATGCAATATACACAAATAATAAAATAAGAAAATATAAGAAACGGCCTAAAGTTTGCCTAACGTAATATATGCAAAATATTGAATAAAGAGTACAATTCGAACTTAATTCAAATAACTTCAATGGGAAGCACCTCTATGTACCTGTAAAGACACTTAGTAAAAGTGTTAGTAATAAATAAAATATGAATAAAAATGAATAAATCAAATAATAGCTTAAAAATCAAAAACCCGTCTTATTAACATGAGAGGCCTAGGAAATCGACGGTAATTTCTTCATCGGCCAATTTAACAAATAAACATATATGAACTTAAATTAGATTTCCGTCTTTTAAAATGGAAAGGCCTCTAAACCCGACGGATAGATTTTTCATTGGCTATTTTAACAAGTAATTAATATAGATTTAACTAAATTTCCGTCTTTTAAAATGGGAAGGCCTCCAAAACCGACGGAGATATTTTATCATTGGCCAATTTAACAAATAAATATATATGAACTTAAATTAAATTTCCGTCTTTTAAAATAGGGAGGCCTCCAAAACCGACGGAAAGGTTTTCTCATTGGCCAAATTTAACTGTATTTAAAGTTAGCAACAAGAAGATTAACAAAACAATTTTAAGGAAATATTTAAAGATGGAATAAACCAATACATGATAAGAAATAGTCAAATACTTAACGAGGGAATCAACCGAAAACTTATTTGAGAAATAAAACTTTAGTAGATCAATAAGTAAGTAAATAACAGTGAAAAAAAATATAATGTAATCAATGGCAATTATCATAATGACACATGAATAAACTAAGAATGACATTACAGTTGATTTGATTTTTTATTTTTTTTTTATATTAGCCACTAAACATTTTAATTTACTAAAAATATAGGCACCCTTAAAGTTAAAACAAACAGCAAATCAATATAATATTGGTAATAAACAATCAAAGAGAAATAACACAATATAAAATATCAACACAATCAATTGGAGAAGAAAATATTTATCAAAAATAAATAAATAAATGAAATGAAAATAACATTCACCCGATTTTGAACCCCTTAATCAACAAATCATGTATAACATTAATGTAAATAAAAAATAACGACAAAAACAGTAATAACAATCAACAAATAATAAGAAACAAAAAAAATCCAAGCACTGCCTAGCTCATTTGATGATTTAGATAATGGTAACATAAAAAATATATACATAATAAAATAATATGAATAAAGTTAAATGCACTAATTGCAACCAACCAAGATTAAAGCACTATAAACATACTTTTTTTTTTTACAATAAAGTAGTAATAATGACTAACGAAATAACAATAATCCCAACAATCAGTCACCTTCAAAATAATAAAATAACGGTAACACTAAATAAGCACAACGAATCAAACAAAATAAAAAATCACAAAAATCTAAATGTAACAGCCAATCAACTCATAATTTGAACAAGAATGGAGTAACAATATAAATAAATTGTACTTAAAAAATTAAGGTTACCAGAGTTGTGTATTTTCCGGCCAGATCTGGCGATTAAACCATGAATGAGAGCGGAGTTTGCATTGCTGTTTTGAGTGGAGAAAGCTTGAGCTTGGATTTTCGAGCTTGCTGGTTCGCATGAAAACTGCAACAACAACCAAAAATAAATCATGAAAGGGAAAGGAGAGGGGTCTGGTTCGTCGGAGTTTTGTTGTTTGCAGGTTTGCACGCCCACTGCTCGCTCTTGCGCAGCTCAGTCGCTTGGCTGCTCGCTGAGGTGCTGCCTGGCAGCTCGCTTGAGTGCTGCCAGCGATGGGGAAAGAAGGGAAGAGAGGAGAGAAAGAAGATACGAGAAGAGACAGGAAGAGGGGGCGGCTGGAGAGAGAGGGGTCGAGAAGAGCGAGGCAGAGAGGGGGCTGCCAAGAAGAGGGAAGGTGAAGAGATTAGGGTTGTTTTCCCCCTCCTCCTCAAATTAATTCCCCAATTTTCATTTATCCACCACCAATTTTAACCTAAACAAATAAAATGTAATGGACCCAAATGTGTGGGCTTGAAATTGTAGGCCCAAAATTATTAATAGAATTCCTAAATTTTAGTTTATATTTTTTTTTCCGTATTTGACTAAATTTTAGATTGTGCTAAATTCAACATAAATATTGACAAATGTAACAAATAAAATAAATTTTAAAATAATATAATGAACGTAACTAATGACATAAATGCAATTTTAAAAATTAACTAACAAAAAATCCTAAATTTTGATAAATAAAGATAGTTATCGATAAACTTATTAAAAATTATATAAAAAAATTATTCTAAACTATTAAATAAATAAAACTTTAAAATTACGAATTTTTAAAATGTTAGGCCAAAATTGGGTGTCAACAAATACGCGCTGTACTCTTTTTTCCTTAATCAAGGTTTTATCCCACTGGGTTTTCCTGATAAGGTTTTTAATGAGGCAGCAAGTAATGCGTATTAGGATCAACTATTTACATTTGTTACTTTACTAAGAATTTATTTTAAATGGACATTCAAGGGGGAGTGTTGTAAATAACAATTTGTGAATGTCCTTTATACCCCTCTTATGCCTATAAAAGGCATTGTAATCTCTATGGAAATACAACAAAATAAGGAAGATTCAAGTTTCCTATTTTATCTCTCTAATACATTCTTCTCTCCTTAGTTGCTATTAAGTTTAATTTTAGCACTTAGTCTTTATTTTATAACAAAAACATAAATATAAAATGACAAAATTAAAGGACACATTTATTTGTTATGTCAATGTATTTCGGAGAAGGGACAATAACCCTAGAGTGATACGGTCTTCTGTTGAAATGGAGGCTGGCATACAATGTTATGTGTGGCAAGTTATGCCACCTAAACTTTAAAGGTAAATGTCAATAGGTGATAGTTAGATCAATAACATTATATCGGGTGCAGTATTGGCGAATTAAAAATAAACAATTTTTACGTATAGCAAATATAAAATTTATATTTGTATGTTATAACAAAGCTTGCATAATTGCGCTCCATAGCAAATTTATATATGTATAATTCACTATACATATACAATTGAAGCGAATTGTATAAAATAAATTGTATAAAATGATAAATAAAAAAATATATACAATTCAAATTGTATAAAACGAGAAAGCAAGAAAGGCAAAATTGAATTGTATAAAACATAAAAGAAATAAATTATATACAATTTAAATTTGTATAAAACGAGAAAGAGAGAAAGGCAAAAAGAGACTTGTGCAGGGAATATACAATTGAATCGAATTATATAAGACGAGAAAAAGAATTATATAAAATTTGAATTTGTATAAAACGAGAAAGGTAAAAGAGAATTGGGCAGGGAATATTTATATTGTATAATTATAAGTGTATAAGACGAAGATATATGTATTTGCATGCATTTATACAATTTTCTCTGGCTTTATACAATTAGAAACACAATTTATACAATTATATTGTATAAAAAAAGAGAGGCGAGCGACATAAATAAGCAAGCAAGAGAGGGAGAGTGACGAGCGAGAATATGAAGGAGAGAGGGAATGTCAAACAGTTTGCTATGAAACACAAATAAATCAAAGGGTAGCTACGATATTTATTTTATATTATTAGTTTGTAAATTTTATACAATTATTTCATTAAAAATTTATCTTAACATAGATTTTGAGACAAGCAATCAGATATTAGTTTTCAGCTTAAGGTTGTTCAAACGAATTCATCGTTTGATATTAATTTTTATATTTTATGTAACGGCGATTTCTTTTGATCATTATAAATAAATTGTTATTTTTATTTATAATATTTGTATAATATTCTATTATTTTCAAATGTTATTTATGAAATTTCATTTTGTTAATGGTGGCGCAAAGTTACTTTATGAAATAATGTGCAGGTAAAAGGGTTAATTTGAGTGCAAAACCAAAGAAGAAAAACTTCCTCGGTTCTTTTTATATCATTGTTGTCATAAATAGTTAATTTATAATATTTGTTATTTTATAAAATTGAAGCATAAATTATAGTAATATTTTTTATATTTTATCTTTGTGAGTTATTAATCTTAAAAATATACCTTTGACTAATATAGAAGTACTAAATGAATAATTCATGTTTACTAATCAAATTAATTAATCATAAAAAATATTAGGGGTGTACAAAATCAAATTGAAAATCGAATCAACCCGCAAATGGAGTCAAACCGAAAAAGAAACTCGACTAGTGGTTTGGTTTGCTATTGTAAAAAAACTCGATTATATTTGGATTGGTTTGGTTTTAACTAATAAAAATCAATCCGATATCAAATAACCCGATATTATATATGTAAATTTAAAATTTTATTTTATACATAAAAATATTTACTTTGATATCATTTTAAAATATTTATTATACTATTTCATTATTTTTATATTTTAATATATTATTTCAAGTTTAAAACTTAGACTTCAGAATGGTCCAATAAATATTATAGTTCATAGATATTGATAATTATAATAAAACCTAAATCAAAATCAAATTAATACTAATTCAAAAAAGAAAATCAATTCAACACTAAGAATGACAACAATATTGAATATTTGTTCTTTAGTTTACATTGGTTTAAACAATTAAAATACATAATCTAATTTTAATTTTCCTTAAATATTTAGCAGTGTAACTAAACTTAGTAAACTTATTTTAGCATGATTTAATACTTTTAAATTATGATTATTTTCAATATGACTTTACAATATTTTATTTTATATGATGATTTCATTATTATTTTTATTGAATATTTTTGTGTCATCAATACTCATCTCATATTTTGTGTTTTTTTTAAAGAACACCTTAGATAATTATATTTTGGTTGGACTAAAGAAATATTTGAACCATAAGTTAATTACTCCTATATGTTTGTATGACAACTTTACCGAAAAATAAAAAAATTCTGGAAAAATCCGAAGTTTATTAGTGTAGTTTGATTTATAAATTTAAAAATTCAACACAATGGTTTGGTTTGGTATTTGAAAAATACGAATCAACCCGAGGTTAAAAAAATTCGAATTTTATTAGTTTGATTTGGTTTATAAATTTAAATTTTTTACACGAATTATTTGATTTGATAGTTGAAAAATCCGATCATGTACACTCCTAATAAATATATTTATATTCATTGATTGAAAAGTTAATTTCTAAAAAAAAAGAATAATAAACTTATTTAATTTTTAATTATAAGTAAAATAAAAAACAATAAACATATAAATAAAAACGGCGAAAGTATATCATTTATGAATAGTCTTTATTATAATGTACCTCCCAAAAATATTCTCTTTTTAATTCGGGTCACGCGGAACAACTTGCCTTGTGACTCTGGTCGTACTAATTTAGCATTTTGGCGTTTTCGCCGTAACTCCCGCCTTGATTTTACAATTTTGTCCCAAATAATTGAGGTGTTTTATTCTTAAAAAAAATTCTTCCTTATTAATATTAGGAATATTATTATTATATACTCTTATTTTTATTTTTATTTTAAAAAACTAACGATATTTTCACATGTCGTATTTAAGATTATGTGAAAAAAATATTTTTACTTAAGATTATAAATTCAAAAAAATTATCATTTTTTTTAAATTTTGTATCAAATTAAAATAAAATATATAAATTAAAACGAAGGATCTAAAAAGTACTCATCTTGAGAAATATGTTAAAGTTAGAAACACGCATTATTTTTTAACGGAAAAGGCTCAAAAATACCCTTAAACTATCTGAAATAGCTCATATATACCCTTAAATTATATTTTGGCTCAAAACTACCCTTCCCGTCAAACTATTGGATCAAAAATGCCCTTCTAATTAACGGAAATTGTTAAATGCCATGTGGATGCCACATGAATGCCACATGGCATGCCAATAGGATTCCACTGCCACGTAGACTAAATAAAAAGGGTCAAAAATACCCTTAAACTATCCGAAATAGCTCATATTTACCCTTAAACTATATTTCGGCTCAAAACTACCCTTCACGTTAAACTATTGGGTCAAAAATATCCTTCTTATTAACAGAAGATGTTAAATGTCATGTGGATGCCACATTGCATAACAATAAGGTTCCACTGCCACATAGACTAAATCCCTAAATCCTAATTACTCCCCCCCCCCCCTCATTTCATTATTTCCAGAAACGATATATTCACCCGTTCTCCCTCATTTAGCGGCTAGGGTTTCACAGTTTTCTTCATCGCTGGGTTTCAAAGTGGATATTCTTGGTTGTAGGTTAGTAAAACTTTTTTCTTATTTTATTGTGTTTACAACCACTAAAATCAACTTTGAAACTTAGCTCCGAAGAAAGTTAAGAAACCTTGGCCGCGAAATGACGGGAAAGTTGTGAAATTCTAGCTATCATACTTATAAATCGTAAATATAATAAAATAAGAAAAAATATTTACTAACCTACAAGCATGAATATCCACTTTGAAACTCAGCCCCGAAGAAAGCTACAAAGCCTTAGCTGATAGGGGAAAGTTGTGAAATCCTAACTATTATGCTTTGAAATCATAAACATTATGAAATAAGAAAAAAGTTTTACTAACCTACAACCAAGAATATCCACTTTGAAACCCAACAATGAAGAGAACTGTGAAACCCTAGCCGCTAAATGAGGGAGAACGGGTGAATATATCATTTCTGGAAATAATGAAATGAGGGGAGGGGGGGGGGGGAGTAATTAGGATTTAGGGATTTAGTATATGTGACAGTGGAACCTTATTGTTATGCAATGTGGCATCCACATGACATTTAACATCTTCTGTTAATAAGAAGGGTATTTTTGACCCAATAGTTTAACGTGAAGGGTAGTTTTGAGCCGAAATATAGTTTAAGGGTAAATATGAGCTATTTCGGATAGTTTAAGGGTATTTTTGACCCTTTTTATATAGTCTACGTGGCAGTGGAATCCTATTGGCATGCCATGTGGCATTCATGTGGCATCCACATGGCATTTAACAATTTCCGTTAATTAGAAGGGCATTTTTGATCCAATAGTTTGACGGGAAGGGTAGTTTTGAGCCAAAATATAGTTTAAGGGTATATATGAGCTATTTCAGATAGTTTAAGGGTATTTTTGAGCCTTTTCCGATTTTTTAAAGAAGGATGTATAATTATTATGATAGCATTATCTATTTCTTCTATTAGTGTTATTTATCTTTAAAAATTTTATTGTCAATTTATTTTTTGGCATTTTCGTAATTTATTTACGCTTGCATTTGTGTTTTTTTTTCAAAAGTATCTGAAAAATAATTATTTGTTTAGTCTTAATTTGTTTGTCTAATTTTAATATAATTTTTTTAAAAATAAGCAATTTTTGTAATCTTAAACTAAATATACTTAAAATGTATCAAAATATATTTATACACATCATGCAAAAGGTTGAAATTAAAGACTTTGTGAAAGAAATGACATTTTTTTATACAGATTAAAATAATAATTAGGATATACAAATTGCGACATAGGCAATACTTAATTTGGAGGATAACTAACCAAAATTTAAGTTTAAATTTAACATTTCTTTATCTTCACATCACACCAATAACAAAAGAGGACGAATTCAAGAAAAAGCAAATTTTATAACTTTGTATTCAATACAATTAACCTTCTACAAGATCTAGAAAAAATTAAAATAAAATTAAAAAAATACCTCATTCACATAAATTAGGGAAAATTATGCGAATAAGCAAATTTATACTATTTAATTACTCATCATAGCTATAGTTTGTTATAATTATCACTCGCGACTAACATTATACATTAATTACGTGGGCTGACTTCGAGTTTGTATAATTAGTCATGTTTGTATATGTATAATTCGCTAGGATATACAAATAAATATGTATAATATACAATTTTTTAGCCTATATACATATACAATTCACCTCTCTTCCACTCTCTGCCCTCTCTCGCTCGCCTCTCTCCTCCCTCTCTCAATCTCGTTCGCCTCTCTCCTCCCTCTCCCAATCTCGCTTGCCATTTATACAAATGAATATGTATAATATAAAGTTAATACAATTATATACATATATAATTCACCTCTCTCCCACTCTCTGCCCTATCTCGCTCGCCTCTCTCCTCCCTCTCTTGATCTCACTCGCCTCTCTCCTCTCTCTCCCAGTCTCGCTCGTCTCTCTCCTCCCTCTCCCAATCTCTCTTGCCATATATACAATTACATATGTATAATATACAATTATCTAACCAATATACATATACAATTCACCTTTCTCCCCTCTTTTTCCCCTCTCTCTCTCCTCTCTCCTCTCTCTCCCAGTCTCGCTCGCCTCTCTCCTCTAAATAACATGTAGCTACAAATTGTAATTATCAAACTATAGCTATGGAAAGTAATTAATTATTTTGAAGTGGCTATATGTGAAAGTTTCCTAATTAATTATCAAATTGAACAAATCAGATGAATTTAAAAATTGTGTATCAATGAATAATCTTCTTGTTCCAGAAATGTCAAAATCTAGCTAATTTTTATTTGAATATTTTTTAAAAATTCCTTCCTTACATAAGTTAAAATATCTACGAGCATTTATTCTCGGTTTCTTTTAATTATATTTATTTTATATGAGTATCTATGAAAAGCTTTCTCTCATAGTATAAACAATATGTCTTTCCATATTACTGAAATTTAAATGAAAATATTATTATGCTCATTCATTTTTTTGATATTTTAATTTTGCTCACAAACCACTCAAGTCGAGCTTTCATAATTACATTTATATCATAAATAAATATATTCTCGATTTTTCTGAAATTTCAATGAATATGTATTATCATTTTAATTTTGCCCACAAACCACTCAAGCCGAATAAAGAAAAGAAGTCTTGTCTTCTCTTTCTCTTTCTTCTCTGTCCCTTTTAATCAGACAAATTCTCCTTTTACTCACAGCCCCCTCTTCTTCTTCATTATTTCTTTCTCTCAGAAAAAATCACCAGCAAAGGGTTTAAGCTTCTTCTAGGGTTTAAATTTAGAATTTGGGTATTAATTTTCTTCAGCAAAAATGCAACAGCAACAGCCACAACCCCCAACCTTGAACTCTGCTCCTCCATTGCCTCTAAGTGCTATCACCACCGAGCAGATTCAAAAGGTATATCTTGTTTTCTCTCTTCTCTTTTTAATGTTTGCCTGTAATAATTGAAAAATTGTACTCTAAATGATATTTTTATTTTCCGTCACTACTGAAGTCAAACGCGTTATCTGGGATTTTTTTTTTTTTTTGAAAAGGGTTTTTGCCCATATGCGTTTTTATTTGTTCTCTGATTGCTCAAAGAGCTATTAATGCTATATGTTTGTAGAAAATGTCAATATTTACCTATTTGTGGGTATAACTGTATCAGAATGCTTAGCCGATGCTTGGAAGTTGTATCCAATTTATGTGTGCTTTCTGCAGTCAATACATACACGTTGTTCCTTTTTCCCGATCCAACAGGTCGAATTTAAATGCAATAAGAGCGAAGGTGTTTGTGGATGCTCTTACACAAGTATTTGTTTGTGTTTGTGACATTTGGTTAATATAACTCGTTGAAGTAGTTTGTTAGATTGCACTAAATTAAGGGTTTGTTTGATGATTTGAACTACCAATTTATGTCAGCCGAAACACACGCGCTCACATGTATATTATGTTTGGACTGTAAAAATGTTCTATCTAATACGATTTTTTCTTGATACAGTTCTTGGATGAGAACAAAAATTTGATTCTTGCCATACTGGAAAACCAGAATCTTGGAAAACTCTCAGAATGTGCCCAGTAAGTTAAAAGTTCAATACTTCCTACTGATAACATTGAGATTTATGAGCATTATTTAAATGACATGTTTAGTTTTGTGTATCTAACATATCAAGGTGGCATTATTTTGGTCGTATTGTTTTCCTGTTGTAATACATCATTGCCTCTATATAAAGAAATGTGCTCGATTTGAAAACTATTGAATGGTAAAGAGAAGGAACATAATAGGTAATACCTCACTGTTCGATGATCAAGGACGTATACCACACACTCTTGCTAGATAATCTCTTTTGGCAGTTCAATAATGGTGCTTCATTTGAATTATTTTTCTTGATCGCAAGTTTTCAGCAGCTAGATTTTGAGGGTCTATAGATTTCCATAAAGATTATTGGGCTTTCCAGTTGTAAAACCCTAACTGCATTGAAGGGCCTAGAGGCAAAGGAATTTGATTTGTAATTTCATTCTAGAAGCTCACACCCTTGTCATGAAACATTTTAAAGTGTTGTTCAAAGCACTAAAGTCTGATGAGTGTATTTAAGTAAATTGACTCTGAGATTGTTTTCGTAATTTTCTGATTCCTGTGTTTTCTTTCTAAATTTTTAGTATCAAATCTCAAAATTCTATCCTCATTTTCTTATATCCCCTTTGTAATTCCAAGACCTAAATGTTTTGCTAAATGAGGAGATCTACTATAAAATTAAGTAGAACAGCATTGCTCTGGGCTTAGAAACTGTATTATTCACACAGTAAAAGTGTGGCGTTAGAAGTCTCAAAATAGGAAGTGAAAAAGTCAATGTTTGAGCTTGCCACATAATTTGTAAGGCCCCAAAGTACTTGGGAATCGGCAGAGAAAGAGAATGTGTCATAAATGATGAATGAGATTGGAAATGCAAGAATAACTGGTGATTTCAGACATGTTCCATGCCTACCTGAAACTTAAGCAGGTCTGAAATGTTTTAGGCATCTCGTGGGGGTCAGATGAGGAAAAGACCAAGGGACTAATGAAGCTAATATAATGGATACGGCAAGAGATGGTGAACCATGTAATAAGGCTGGGAAAAAACAGAAGCAACAAAGCAAGAGTATGAACTTTAAAGGTTTGAATGCAGTTTCCACACGGAAAAGAAGCTAGTAGAAGATCACATGTAGGGAACAAATTGTTTTTGGACGTATGTCGTTTGCATAGCTTGGTATGGTAGGAGATCGTTCTGATGATGCTATAAAATAGACAAGGTGGGTGGTTCAGCCGTTCAGATTTATGTAGTATGTTTTTTATGTATACTAGTTTCTGCACTCGCTGCATCTTTTCTCACACCCAAATGCAGACTAAATCATAAAATTAATGATAGAATAGCGTAAAAATACCAAGTTCAAGGTTAGATTCTTACCCCCCAGTCGAATCATGAATTTCATCTTTGAAATCACCTAAACCGAGCTCCCAAAGTCCCAAAGTTGAGTTAAGAACAAATGAAATTGTTTTAGGGACTTGAGGGTTATTCTGCCCAGGTATTTTCGTAGAAACAGAATTCTCATCACACCTTTTAGCTCACAGAACTAGAAAACAAAGCGTAGAATCAGAGGCCACTTATCCTGTATGACTTTGTTGAAGCGAAAAGACTAACGGAAGCGGACTCGCCTTTGCCAAACACCTTCCGTAGAAGCGGTACTAGTTGCACAATGCATCTTCTGTAAAAGAGGAAACTTCTTTGAAGGTGTGACATTGCAGAACCAGGTCCCTTCCGCACCTGTGACTCTACACAAGCGGGTTTAGGTCACTAAAGTGACTCCATCAGAACCCCTGAAACCAGCAACCAAATCAAACATCCAAAACATGGGTTCAGCCCTCGGAACTCATTCAAAAACTCCTAGGTACAAACCAAAAGTGCAGACCACTCCTAAAATGCGTTTCAAACCTATTGAAATCACCAATCTAAGGTTTTCTTGACCAAATTTTACACGTGGTCAGCTAAAATTTCCAAATAACTAGAATCTCTACCAGTGGTCTAAATCACTCCCGAGCATCTGAGGATCTGTGCAGAAATACCTGAGGAAGTCATATATCACCCTCTAGATCTAATGGAATTGACATACCCAATTCCAAGCTTGTTAACCCAAAATATTGACTTTACTCAAACTTTGTGAATCCTAATCTTTCAGATTGAAAATCTTCTAAAACACATCTAATCACCTAGAGAATCAATTCACTCATCCCCCCCAAGTCGTTAATAGCATGATGAAGTTACGAGAAGGGTCGAATTGGGGAAAAGAGCTGAGAAAATTTTTACTTACAAAATGAGAATATTGATGGAGGAAATAGTACTGTTGCCCTAGGTTAGTTACTTTAGGATTACAATTGTGAAAATTGCTGGAGGAATATATTTCAGGCATCCAGACTTGAACCAGAAGTTTAATATAGAAGAAACAGCATTGTGTGAACAGATAGCTGGAGTATCAAAAGCATTGGGGAAATATATTCTGAACAGACTATAATTTATCTATTCTGCATGATGTTGCTGCGTGAGGAAATTAAATTTTTTTTATCTATTCTGCATGATGTTGCTGCGTGAGGAAATTAAAAAAATATCGCCCCAAGTTTGCATAGACCATTCAACTTATTGGATTGTCCATCTTCACCTCTGAGGATGGTTGTAGTGAAAGTATTCATGAAGTTCAAATTAACTTGATATAAATGAAGTTGAGAATAGCAGTTTAGTGATTCTGAGATGCCCTTGGGTTTTGCAATCATGTTTTCTACTGTTTGTTTAGTTGTACGTGTTAGAAAATACATTTTATGATCTTGTTTGATAATGAGTCTTTTCGTGCGACACGTATTTAGAAGTTGATTGTGTTTGTTTAGAAGGGGGGCACTTTGATCTTCTTGGAGTTGGATCAGGAAAAAATTGTGTTCTGTCCCTAACAGAAATATAATTGCATATTCACTTTCTATCTTATGGACTCTGTTTGTTTTGCATCGTCAATCTCATGGCAGAGTATTGTTTCACACTATTATAAGTAACTTTTATGTCATAGGTATCAAGCCATGCTTCAGAAGAATTTGATGTATTTAGCTGCTATTGCTGATGCCCAACCACAACAATCAGCAGCAACCTCACAGGTGGATTAGATGTTTGATTCAGTGTTTCTTGTGAATTTACTCGTCTTTCTCTAATATGTTAGTATCTGCAGGCTCCAACTACTCCTCAACTTGGAAACCAGATGCAGCAAACTCAGGCTGCTCTGCAACAGCAACAGCAACAAGGTGTCGCTATTTCCAAACTGCCTTTCCAACTCAATGCCCTTCCGACCCAAGAGCAGCAACAGCAAATGCTCCAGTTTCAGCAGCAGCAACAATTCCAAGGCCAATATGGTTTTGGACCTACTGCCAACAATGCAATGCGTCAACTTATGCAACCTGGACTAAACAGCTCAGGAACTATGGATGTACGAGGAAATAAGCAAGGCAGCTTAGAAGGTAATCCTAGTGATGGCCTTGGAAAATCAGGTGGAAGACATGTTAATGGTGAGAGGGAGTAGGTTTTTTGTTTAAAAAATATCTCAAAATTGTTATGCACCCTGTTTTATCGGTGTAGGTATGTTTGATAAGGATGTTTTAATCTGAGGAACACCTAAGATTATGTTATCAAAGGCCACTCATGGCAAAGCTTTGTTATAGTTTGTAAAATCTTGACCTATTGGCATCAAGTTTACCTTGCACAGGCATGGCTTTGGTTGAAATACTCCCCCCACCCCCGAGTCCAACCCACTCTTTTTGCATGGCCAAGTGAAGTTTTAGAATTATAGGTCACTGTGGCTTGTAGAAGTGATTCTTTTTACGTTTTCCATGAAGTTCAGAAGGAACCAGCAAGGTCTCAGACCTAATTGCTACAACTTGCCTTTGTGTATTTGACATTGTGAACACTACTCTTAACCCATAATTTTTATCATAATTTTATATGGGGCTGTCTGATTGGGCGTAATGACCAAGAATCAAAGTTGATTTGCATGAGAATATGGCCACTCAAGCAAGTTTTTAAATAGTTGTGCAGAAATTATTTTGGTAACAAAATAGTGAAATATTGATACTATATGATGATTGGGTGAAAAAAAATAGGCTTAACCTATCGATAGCCCTCTAAAGTTGGCATTATGTTTCACTAAGACACTTCAACTGGACAATGTTCGTTGTAAACACTTTATGTAGGGTTTTATTGTGTCATTTTGACACTCTTTGCTTTCATGGCATAATGAGTGTGATATACTCACTGACCTGCCCATGAATGGTTCTTTAGTCAAAAAAATTTCTTCTTCCCCATTTTTCAGCCACCATTTTGTCCAAGTTAAATTTCATCCATTGTAAATGAAGGTTTCATTAAACCAAGCTAAAAGAATTTTTTGAACTAATAAAAATCTCCTATTCTCTATTAAGTTATGTATTAGGCAAAAGAAAAGGGAGAAAGTGATCGTAATTTATTTTGTAAGATAAAAAAAATTACTATGATGTGCAGATTCAAGGTGACATGTATTCTTGTTATTAAAGAGAACCAGCATCATACCCGCAGGATGTGCGATCATCATGAGAAAAATTCAAAATGTTGTTATTATAAAATATTAATTCTGGCTAATCAAATATATCATTATTTCTTTGTTTGGTTGAACTAATGTAATTCCTTAAAAAGCATGAAATGTGGATTAAACATGCATTACGAGTTCAAAGTTTGCAAGGGCATGAAAAACTTGATATCTTATACTTGATTAGTTGATGTCATTTGATTGGGCATGGTATTTAAGGTACTTTTAATTAAAGTCTACATTTGAATAAATCAGAAACGTTCAAAAAAATTCAGATAAGGCTATGAAGTAGAGGAAAGAAAGCATGTAAAGTGAACTGCTGGCTAATTTATCTTTTTTCCATATCCATTCTTTGCCTTTTGGAGTAGTTGTTCCTCTTCTTCCTTTTTTTTTTTTTAAAAAAAAGTACTGAAGTAATAACTAGAGCCACCTAATAAATGCATCCTATTATACTTCTATTGCCTGAACCAAAAAAGAAAGAAACACTACGTCCATTTTATTTTACTTCGTCTCTATAATAAAAAATGGCAGAACACATAAGCGGCCCCTTAAACTTGTTAAGATTTTCCGTATAGACACCTTAACAAAAGCTCCTTCCTATTGAACACTTAAACCACTCAAAAAGTGTACCTATCAAACACATTTGGCTGACTTGTCACCTGTCGTTTGAGGCACGCCTTTTGAGCGCGTGAAGTGAGAAAAAAAAAGTTGATGTGTCTGATTGGCACACTTAACGGTCCAAATCTTTCCCTTTTATTTATCCAACCCTAGATTTTTTCCATTTTTTTTATTTCTCATCTCTTTCTTCTCCACATCTCACCATTGTTGCTGAAAATTAAAAAAAAAATCTTCATTCATCTTCATGATTAAACAAAACCCATAAACAAAGTTGCTAAAAATAACTAAATACGGAGTTGTACCTTTTTGATTTCTTGGTAATTTCAAGTTTTAATCATATTTGTTAATGATAAAAAAGAGAGGAAGAAGAAGAATTGAGATATGCAAGTTAGAAAATATTGTTTGGGAGGAAAGGGGAGAATAAATTATGAAATAGTTTTATATTGTTTGGGAGGAAAGGGGAGGATAAATTACGAATTATTTTTATAACAAAAATAAAAAGAACAAATATAGAGTTCATAAAATTATTAATGGTGGAATTTAAGTTGGCAGTGAAGAGGGGCTTCAAAGAAGAAGATGCAGAGGGGACTGCTGAATCTGGTAAATTTTTTTGTAAAAGATATATTTTTTTTTAATTTGCCACATGTCACGGTATGATTGACTCTTTTTTCATATTATAGTGTTTGAAAGTCACGCACTCTATATATTTTTGGGTAATGTCATTGAAGTGTCTAATAGAAATATGACCTCATTAAGGTGTGTAAACGAAAAAAGCGTGCAAGTTTAAAGGGCCGCTTATGTGTTCAGCCATAAAAAATAGATATTTCATCTTATTATGAGTTATTATAAAAGTCTTGCATCAAAGGAACTCGCAAATTTTCAATTAATTTAAATGCATTTTTCCTACAATTATAATTCTTTGCAAGGACAGTACAACTAATTATGAATTTTTTCAATTTCTAATTAATCACATGAAAATCAATTAAGATTTAAAATCTAACAAATGAGATGATGTTATTATATATTTAAGCACCTCAATTGGCAATCATTAAACTATTAGACAAATGCTATAAAAAAAAATTGTCTCACATAAAAGCATCTCACTAAATCAACCATGAAACTTTCAGACAAATGTTGCTAGTTGCTACTACAACTCATCATCAATTCAATCCAGTTTTAACCAACCCAAATATAGCGCAACCTGTCACTTTTGTTTACACCCCTAGCTAGATCATGCAATTAACCTGGGTCATGCAGATCATCACATTCTTCTAAACGTTCAAATTCGACAAGATGCAGTTTGCAAACCAATGCCATTGTGAGCAATTTAAGTGTACATCCCCAGTAATATGATCAGTGACCATTAAACAGCTAGATTCCCAACAAAAACAGAGGATGCATACTAAGATTGAACAATTGTTTCCACTTGATATGTGAAAGAGAACATTACAGTACATTTCCAATTTGAATAATTAAAATTTATCCCTCTGGATAATTTCAAATTTAAATGATCAGCCAAACCCATCAGCATCCAATAACTGTCCTGCCACACCTACCTATCAGCATCCAAAATCTGTCCCCTCCACACCTATGGTGTCCAATATATGCCCTGCCATCCCAAACATGACTTCTTAATCACCAAATAAACTGAAGGAAACCATACAAGAAGCAGCTAGCTTTCATCAAACCATAAACAAGAAAAAATATTTTTGGAATAACAGTAACATGAGAGATTTCTGGTATTCAAAAGTTCTGCCGATACGGAATTGTATTCAACCTCAATGATCATTTTCATTGTTCGAATATAATAGTGCTCTCTCTTTCAATCTAAAAGGTAAGTACTAAAAAAGGATGGCAGGTTTTGTCAGCAGCAATATAAACTTGCTGCAGTTGAGCAGGCAACAACTAAGAGATCTAAAAGGAATACAAGTAAAACATTGTGTTCAGTGAAGTAAGCAGAAACTATTATCCTGAAGCATTTGTTTATATTACACATACAAACAAATATTATGGGAGGAGAGTGTGGGATGGCGAGGATGTCGGCTATAGGGATGTGGGGATGAAGATGAAGTGTGTTGGGGAGTAGGGAGGACACAATCAAAGTGCAATGTCACTAGTAGAACATGTTCTCCCAACTTTCATTAGGGAGCTCATTTTCCACATTTTTAAGGAGCTTGTTTTCCTCGAGAAAATATTAATCGTCATGTGAAAATTTGAAAACATTCCTTCATACCAAACATACCAATTGTCCAAAATCTTCATCAATACTTACTATCTTCTAGAGCCTGATGAAATCCCTGCATTCCTGAAAACATAAAAATAAAACATTTGGTATGAGATTCTCCTAACGGTGGCACTGGAAACAAAACAATAGCTCTTCGTAGTTCTAAACATGATGATAATGGATACCTGCCCTGTCTACCCACTAAATTTGTGCCAGGTCTCCCATGAGATGAGACCTTGTTCTGTGAACTACCCATGTCATTTTTGTCAGCACTAGCTCCATTTCCGAGGTTCAATTGCACAGACGAGGCAGCCCTAGCTTCAGATGCATTTAGCTCCATCTGGTCTCTCGGCTTAGTCAATATTTTTACATTTGAGATGCCCCCAGTACTGTTGAAAGAGGCCCCATTAGAAATCTGACTTTGAAGGTTGTCACTAGAATTTGCAGGTCTGACGACAGCATAGTCTTTGAAAACTGCCTTCTCAGATGTTGGTTCAACTGATGGTACCCTCTTCAAACGGTGATTTTGTGGCATAGGGGTGACTGCAATAGGAGGCAAAAGAGAGGAGTAGGACGAAGGAGCTGCAGCTGCAGCAGCCACTTTAGCAGCTGCAGCTGTGGCTGCTATAATTTCTTGAGCACCTCCTCGGAGTTGAATGAAGTCTCCGTCAATTACAAATAACTAGAAGGTAGAACAACTAAATTAGTTACTAAGCACCAACTCAAAACAGATCCACTAAACAAAGCATAAAGATATACATACTTCTGGATGGTTTGCCACAAATTCATCAAGTTTTCCATACTTCTTTTTGTAGTCATGCCAGTGCAAGGGGGCAAGCATTTTACCAAGTCTATTCGGAAGCTGCACATCAGGCCATGCATTAGGGACTGAAATCACAATAGACAAAAACAAACAAAGAAACGACTATGGACTAGAAGAAGTGACAGAATCCAAAAACAGCTTTCACAAAGTATTACTAACCGTAGAACTAATCCTGATTCTACCACCAGAACCAGGAGGAACTGTACGGACTATGCAAGCCAGCAATGCCTTTTCGTCCAGGAGATTAACCTCTGCTGATTTACCGACTGCATATGCATTCTTCTGTCCTCCAGCAACATATGTTTCTGTCAAAACAGCGCTTGACACAGTGTCCACCACAGACTCAGTTGAATTACGCACATTATTTGAAATTTCGGCTGACGATTTATCAGCATTCGAACTAAATTCTCCCATTCTTAACCCTTGAGACTCTAGCATGTAGTTAGCTGAAGAGTTGACATTGTTCACCTGCAACATTGGCAACGAGTGCAAGATGATTCTGCTTATTCATACCGTTAAAACACCACCACCCAAAACCCTCCTGCCAAACATAAATAACACAAACACAAGTAGCAACCAAAAATAATCGGGATGCCTTCCCTTTCAGAGGAATACCTCTGTCTCATTGTTATGTGCATGTGAATCCAATCTTAAAGCACCATTGAATTGCGAAGAAATCTGATGCAGAGTCTGATGTGTCTGTACACCTGAGAGGTAATTTTTATCCACAGACTGAAGTTCCTACAAAATTATGGTGGATCAAGAAATCAGCTATACTGAACAGGAGAAAAATGCAGGTAACTGCAAACAATAGAAGTCTGGTGCTCAACCTGTCCATCTTCACTTGAAGCTGGAACGACTGAATCCTGAGTTTCAATTCCTTGGTTCACATTGAGAAGAGATTGTCCATTGACAGTTGTTTCATGATCATACTGAGAATCTGATCTTGGCAAGGTTGACTGAGGTTGCAAAGCGTACTGGTTGTGATTAGAGATCTGAGAACCCTCTGGTGCAGCCTTGAAAACCATACAATTAACAATTTACCTTTACAGTGTAAGCAAAAGTAACAAGGATAACTAGACCAAGATACTCTACTTTACCTGTTGGTTTGGCCAATGCTGAAGAGATGATACTGCTGGTACTGAGTGAAAATGCCCAACATGAGATTGAGGAACATGTGATGGTAAAGGAGGAGGAATTCCCTGTTGATGCATTACATATGGATGCAGAGCAGCAATTTGTCCAGGCGGAAGGTAGGTTGTCATCCCAAGCAAGGATGAAGGAGCAACTGGCATACCATGTACATGATCTGACTGGTGGAACCCAAGAAAAGAGTATTAAATGTTGTGAACACAGAAGCAAGGACAAGAGAGACTTAATTCAATGTATTTTCCTACTCTTTTTTATTTTCTTTATGAGAGTGTGGAGATGGGGTGTTAGTTTATAAGACAATCAAAACAGACAAGGATGGAGCAACTGGCATACCATGTACATGATCTGACTGGTGGAACACAAGAAAAGAGAATATTAAATGTTGTGAGCACAGAAGCAAGGACAAACGAAAGAGACTTAGAACGTCTTTTCCTTCTCTTTTTATCTTCTATATGAGGGTGTGGAGGTGGGGTTAGGTTGCCAATCCAAACAGGTTCTTAGTCATTTAGTCTCACCACAACGTAGTCAGCAGCAGCTCCAGATAATCCAAATATTGTGTTACATAGGTTTTGTTTAAACACAAACCCTTGGCAAAATTCGAGGAAAAAATCTATATTAAGATCACGTGAAACGTTGATAAAGACCTCTCTATTCTGAAGCCAATTAAGCAAGCCTCGAATCTCGATACAGTATACACAAAGTTACACCTCTCACGAGTATCTATTGACCAACTTAGAAGCTAATGTACCTACAAACTAGGCATAATTCATGCTTTTTCTTTTCAAAACATAATTCATGGTTCAATTATTAAAAACACAATCAAACTTAGCTATTGATAAAACTACAAGTTATATGAGAATGAGGACTTTGAGATTCAGCTCATCATGTTAATTTTCTAGTTCTTTGACAGCCTCGGTGGAATTTTACACAGAAGATCAAAAAATCCTATGTGTTCATACAGCAAAAGAAAAGATGGAATCAAATGCAATAGACCAAAAACAGCTATAACTAATAAGTTGTTGCATCATAGTGAACTCCTAAATAACTACAGCATAATCTTTGACCACGCTTAGTGTCTATTAAAATACAATATAATACACCAAAGATAAAATAAGCACCCATTTTCCAATTTCAGACCATTATGACCCATAAATGACAAAGAAAACAGACAGACAAGGCCCTTGACTAGTACTTCCATAGCAAATCATCAAGCCCTAACCGACCTCTTATTGACAGTGCCGATAACATCAATATAACCAACATAATCCCAGAAAATGCAGAGCTGGTCAAAAGAACAATTTGAATAGAATGGTGATTTGTACCTGAGTTGACACATGCCCAGTTGAAGCAAAAGATGGAGCATTTTCAACAGTTCCATTCTGTAGGCCTATGGAACTTTCACCAGGTGTACTGCTTCCGCTAGCATTAAGTTGGCTTCCATTGCTCTGCCCAAGATGACTAGCATCTTTAGAATTCAGATTAGAGACTTGTGAACCCTCAGAGTAAGTTCCACCTCTTGCCTCAGCCAATTCAAGTTGGAGCTGTTGCATGTGCATATGCAAGCGCTCCATCTCACCAAACTAATGGGAAAAAATAAAAGAGATCATGTCAGCAGAAGTAACTGCAATATACTCAGCATTTAAATCACTCCAATTAGGACCATATAATCAAGGATATTCCTAGTTAGAGCAAGTGAATCAACTTAAGTCGATGAATCATCCATCGCTGAAGCACCTGTCTTTGGTAGGCAAGCCAAAGCTGGTTATACTGTTCTGTGCGCTCCCGTAATTCACCTTGCTGCACAGCATCGAATTCCTGAACACGAGTCATCCAAGTCTGGGCCTCCCTTATTTGTTCATCTTTGAACAGGATAGTTTCCTGAGCTATCCTATGCTGAAAAATAACAGTTGTGACAACTAGTCAGAAAATGACATACAACTTAAAGAGCTCAAAAATGACATTATATACATGGTCTTCTTACGCAACAACAAATGAATAGGCTCCAACCGAAAATTTTTAAAAAAAAATCTAAGTGGAACACAACAGCCCCAATATTATTGAGTAAAACATTACACAAAAGAAACACACAAAAAATGTATGCAAAGCATTAACAAAGCTCAACATAGTCTACCCCTAGCAAGAGGACTAAACATTCGAGTAATATAGAGGTTGTGAAGAAAGGTTGTCAATCCCCCAACCTAGCACAAATTTAAGAAGCTGCAATTTTAAACTTATGTTACCCGAGAATCAAAAAGTTCAAAGTGGTTGTTACTTGATCAATATAAGAGAAACAAAATAGGAACTCCATGAAGAGAACTTAAACTTAAAGAGATCACACTCAAGTAAAACCGATAAGATGAAGTTTAAAAGGTCGAATGAACTTTATGTTTGTTGATGATGATTTTAAATTTACAGGATTCCTGTTCTCCAAATGTTAAAATCATTCTTTTTATGGAGTCATGAACAAATACTGGTAATATTAACTACCTTGAAATTCCTTATTTTTAATGACCCTTTTGGATGGAATCTTCACTAGTACAGCCAAAAGAATATTGTGTCCAGTTTGTTTGGAAAACTGTGGAAAAGAAATTTCAAAGTTGGAAAAAGAACAGTTCTTTGTTTTTGAAAATGAAAATATGCTTCGAAGAAAATTGAACATGAAAAAAGAACTTCAATCAAAGTTGAAGAAGAACTTGAAAAAACAGTGTTCTAAAGTTGATCTTTTTACTTCAATTTTTGCAAAATACAATTGCATCTTTTGGCAAGTTCTTGAACCAAACACATGTTCGCAAAAAGAAAATTGCAAAAAAAAAAAAAAAAGAATTTACAAAAAATGCAACCATATAAATGTTTATGGAACTGTATTTTTCACCACACAAATCTCCAGAAGACAATATAGTTTTAGTCGATTTAGCGTATATTATTATATCAGTTTTTTCTTATAAGTGAGGCTTGCATTGATAAATTGCACCAATATGATGCATATTATATGATTTATTGTGTGAACTTCAACTTAATACTACACACTTCACTTCCCCGAACCTAGTTTTAGTTTACATTAATCCCAATTAAACCATGTTTGGTCAACTGAACACAAGTAAACCAGATTTTATGTTGTATTTCACCAACCATAGATAATATGCACAAAAACAATATACATGCACACAATGAGGCACAACGATGAAACTCAATTAATAACATCAAGAGAGAAACACAAGTCTCCGTTACAAATTTAAAAAGTAAAGAATCAGAAGGATACAAAGATAATCTTCATCATCCCTGTGTCTGAAAGAGAAAAATGTACCTGTTCCTGCAGTTCAATAAACTGACGCTCCTTTTCTTGAATATGCTCTTGGAGGTCATGAATTTGTTTAATATGCTGAGCTCTTTCTGCTTCGGAGTTGTCCCTCTCTCTCCTAAAAAGTGATAGTCTTATTCAGATTATGAGATTGATACTACAATATTATGCCAAATTCGGAGGGCAGATGTAAAATCATTTCTAAACTTCAATTACTGAACTAGACAAGAACAACAGAAGATAGCTTGAATACTAAAATGTAAGATACCCACAATACAAAAAAGTAGAAGTTGTTCCTCATTAGCACAAAAAAAAAAAAAAGCAACCTGTAAGTTTGTAGTTCTTTACTCTGTTCTCTAAGGAGATCCTCTTTTGCCCATGCCTGGTAAAGCAATGAAAAGGATTAGATTAACTAGAACATCAACTACACTACAGAAGAATCAAGAAATAAATATATAAGAGTTAGAATTATCAAACAACCGCTTCATGGTCCAGTCTAATTGCATTCAGTTCCCTTTCTTTCTCTTCCATCCTCCTCTCCAACTCATAATTCCTCTGGTCCCTTTCATGTATTTGGTCCTTAAAAAGCATTAAACCAACAATTTGATCATTAAACCCATTAATGTCCTAAGAAGTAACCAAACATTGATCAAAAACTATAGAACCTGAAGCTTAACATTGGCAGTGACATGTTCTTTTATCTGAGCATCAAAACTATTCCGTATTTCCATCATCTCTGATCTTGCAATGAGCTGAGCTCGTAGTTCAACTTCCATTTGATGAAACTCTTCTTTTTGTTTTACCACAGCAAGTAGTCTCTGTTGCAGTATATCATTGTTTGGAGTGCCATCAATAGTGATTGAACAGAAGTCCACATCAACCGGCTCTCTCCCTTGCTGCACGTTTGTCAAAATCAAATCATACTCACATTCAAGTTACAAACCCCAAAATACTAACGCAAATTTATCATAACGTTTTCTCTTAATTCAAAATCATTACCTCATATATCAGCCTCTCATCGGATTGACCTAATCTGGACCGTTCCGTTTCCTACATCAGATACATCGACAAAAGGTATAAAACGAAAATGACACTAAAAACACACCGACTAGATCAGAAATAAAATCAATGCGATAATAATTTTGCATCATCGATAAAGTTACCTCACTACCGGAATTCCGAACCGATTGCTCAGAGACAGCACGCCACTCTTTGCGAGCAGCTTGAGCCGATGAAACAGGAAGAGCAACACCGCGTGCTGCGGCGGCTGCGGCGACACCAGCCGCTGCCGAAGCCTCCATATGTCGGTACGATTCGGTTCTCCAACTCCTCACGCTTTACTCAAAACCCTAAAAACGGAAAACGAAGATGAAATCGACGTAACAGATGATGAAAATGGAGGTGCAAAAGAAACCCTAGAGTAGTAAAGAGTAAAAATGGAGGTCGTTGAATCGGGATTAATGGATATCAGATGATGGGAGGGAGAGACGTAGCAGAGTGAGAATAAAATGATGTACCTTTAGAGCAGCGGTTCGTCTCTGGATTTGGGGGTTTCGAGAGTAAAGAGAGGGGTTTTGGGGAAAGAAAGGGGTTATGAAGAGGACTGAAAAGTAAAAAGATGAAATTCTTGATGACTGAAATACTCAAATACTGTGCTCTAGTGAGTGGGAGAGAGACAAATTTTTGTCCTTATATAGATTGGCCATTTTAATTTATTTTTTTATTTAATAATTTGCAAAAAAACACATCCAAATTTAAATATTTATATCAAAAAAATAACTTCAACTTTGAAATTTTAAATGTCTAACACCCTCTAGAACTTTCAAATATCAATACAAAAAAAATTTATTGGAGTAGTTATTTGATGGGAAGTTTAATTTATTTATTTATTTGGAAAAGCTTAGTTATACACCAATAATATATTTATTGTGATTTTAAAAGGGTGGTTTGTAATATAGAAGTGTATGTAGAATTTGGTTATTTTGTGTGAGGTAAAAAATTGTTTTCGATAATAAAATTATCATGATAGATACAAATTGAATCAAAAAAAATAACAGCAACAATAATAATAGTAATACAATTAAAAAAATAAGAAAGTAATAGATTAATAATAATGATATTGATAAATATACAAGGGAGCATAGTGCTCCATACCTTAATTTCTCGATTTTCAAACATTTTTATCTAAGGTTATATTTTCACTGAGTTAAATATATATCATGTTATGCATAATCATCTTTTCACAATTCTTCCATTATCAACATTTACCTTTTCTTAGACATGTTACCATCAACTCCTCACACATTCTTCATTGGGCATCTATACTATTACTCTTTACAAACTCAGACCATCTCAACCCTATTTTCATATCTTGTCTATCACTAACACCATTCTTACATTGCTTTTAAAATATGTCTCCAATTTTATCTTTCCTAGTGTGTTAATGGATCTTTGTGAGCATCCTCGTATCTGCTACATTTATTTTTGAACGTGTGAATTCTTAACTAGATAACAATATATCACATATAACATGGTTGATTTAATAATCATTCTACAAAACTTGTATTTTCGTCTCATGGCACATTCTTATCACATAAGACACTAGATGGGAGTCTTCATTTTATATATTCACACTAATTTAATGTGTAACAGAATCATCATCATCTCTCCATATTCTTGGATAACCCAAGATGGCTGGCTTTCTCTCTTGGGAAACCTTATGTATCAATTTTTATTTTCACATTCGTCACATGTGATGTATCACTAAATTTGCATTCCATGTATTTTGTCTTAGTACTCTCTACATAAAGCCTTTAAACTTTGACATATGACTCTAAACCTCTAATCTATCATTAACATAATCATGTGTCTCATCAATCAATCGTATGTCATCAATAAATAACATACACCATGATACTTCACTTGAAATATGTTGCGTCAATTCATTCATCACTTGGACAAATCAAAAAATTGGTTAGACTTGAATCCTAGTTCAATCCAATTTTGGCTGAAAAGTGTTTCAAATCTCTTGTGTTCACAATCTGTAAAAAAAAATAAACTTTGTTATGTGTCTTTTCTAAGTCAATAACCAAGATATGTAAAACTATTTTACTACTCTATAATATTGCTCCAATAATTTTCTTGGATGATGATTGACTTTCATAATTAATTGTATGTCTCATCATGAAATCGAATACATATTTCTCATTATTTGCATCTTTATCACATTTCTCATATTTATATAGTGTGACTCATTAGCTTCATACTCATATACTTATTGTAATTAAGAATATACTCCTTCTTCTTGTATAGTGGGATCACTATACTCTACCTCTATTTTAAGACATTTTGATCGTCCTAAAAATAACATTAAACAATGTAGTTAGCCACTTAATACATATTTTGCCTGCACTTGTCCAAAAATCCACAACAATCTTGTCTAGTTCGATCGTCATTTTCCTTCTCCTCTTTCAAATTGTCCCTCTGACCTCTCAAATTTTATACGCCTGCAACATTCAATATATCGATCGCTTTCAAGGTGTCCTAAATCACTCAACATATTATTCATGCCCCTTTATATTCAAGAGTTTATAATAGTACGTCTGTCATCTTCGTTTAATACATATACCGCTACACCAATATTCTTGTCATCATCTCATCTCTATTGCACGCTACTTAGTCTAAATCACGAGCTTTTCTTTAAAATAATACAATTTTTTCTCTCTATCTTAGATCTTTAGTTCTCTATAACAACGTTGAAATATTTATTCTTTGCATTCTTATACTTTTCCTGTGGTCTCCTAATTATATGCTTTAATCGAAGTATTGATTTTTTGAAAAAGAAGCAAAAAAATTCTAACAAAATGTATATAATCACAATAAATATATGCACAAAATTACATAATCTTTAATGGGATAATTGTATATAATAGCAAACTAATAACCTAAAATAAATGGAGTAGCTACGGTTTGATTTAATTGTGCTCCATAGCAAAAATTTGCCAAAGTTTGCCAGTCGCCTCTCTCTCAAAAATCTCGCTCGCCACTCTCCCTCTGCTCGCTACTCTCACTTTATACACAGAAGTGTATAAATTGTGTTTCTGTTTTATATAAAGCGAGAGAAAATTGTATATACACATGCAAAAACATATATCTTCGTGCTATACACTTAATTATACAATTTACAAACATTTTACTTCGATTCAATTGTAGACAAATACAATTTTTATACAAATATTGCAGCGAAAAAGGCCAACGAATTATACAATTGCGAATTATACAATTGCAGTGAAATATAATTTTCTCTCGCTTTATACAACAGAAGTGTATAAATTGTGTTTCTATTTTTGTATAAAGCGAGAGAAAAACATATATCTTCTTCCTATACACTTATAATTATACAATATACAAATATTTTACTAATTATACAATTTAGGCCAGCGAATCATACAATTGTATATGTATAGCGAGGCCAGCGAATTATACAATTTAGGCCGACGAATTATACAATTGTATATGTATAGCGAATTATACAATTATATGTTTGCTATAGAGCGCAATTATGTAAACTTTGCTATAGCATACAAATATAAATTTTTTGTTTGCTATATGTGAAAGTTGCCCTTCTTTAATTCTATATATTAGAAATAACATACAAATAATATCAATAAATCAAATAATATGTTTTTATATATATACATTTTATAGGTGAAATTCATAGAGAGGCACCTTATGACACAATCGTTTATTTAAACACTTAAATTGAGAGTTGTTCCAATTAAATGTTGGGTTCTTAAAGTGATTAGGGCATCATGCAGAAGGTTATAATTTTTAAATCATATGATTGATAAATTAGATATCAAAAACTTATACTAAAAATCAAAATATTATTATATCAAAATTAATATAAGAAAAATATTGAAACTGTAGAGATAATAAATATCCTCATAAACAAAAGTCTCTGAACGACTATATTGTGGACATTATTGTAATGTGTTATAGAGATATATTTGTTATTCTGACGAATTATACATATACAAATGTGGTCAATTATACAAATTCAAAGTTAGCCCACGTAATTAACGTATAATGTCAGTCGCGAGTGGTAATTATAGCAAACTATTATTATGATGAGTAATTAAATAATATAAATTTGCTTAACCGCGTAATTTTCCCTAAAAATTATGTTTCATTTACATAACTAAGGATATGATACAAATTGATTTTGTTATAAAACACTAGTATTTATGTATCAATAATAATATTTGATAGTGTCTACAAATATATAACCTTCTACTAGTTGAATAACGCTGAGTGTATGTATGGGCAATAAAAGATAACGAATTTTGTAATAGTTATGTATCCAATACATAATTATGAACATGATATATACAAATTTGTGTTTCAATAGGGTTATGTATCAAAACTAATATTTGAAAATGATATATTGTACACGATAAAATTGTAATGTATCATAAAGGTGAAATGAACGAATTATACATTAATTTTAAAATCACAGTCAATTAGATTATTAGAAGATCTGTTAAAAGTAGAAAAAAATGATGAAAAAATCCTTCCACGCTTGCTCTTTTGCTATGTATCAACTCTTGTAGCCTTTTTTGACTTTCAATAATAGTGTCATCCATGAATCTCAACCAAAGTCCTTATCGAAGTCATCAACAACTCTTGATAAAATTATAATGCATCATAATGTTAAAACGAATGGATTATACATTAATTTAAGAAATAAAAACAACTAGATACATTAAAAAGTTGAACCCATATGTATCAAAAAAAAATGAACAACAACTTTTTTTTAAAAAAAAAAAGTCAACAATCCGCTGAAAGCAAAAAAATGATGAATAAATTCTTCTACAATTTTTCTTTTGCTCTGTATCTATTCATGTAGCTTTTTTCACTTTAAATCACTCATTGATCTCAACCCAAAGACTTTACCAAAGCCACCACCAACTCAATCTTTTCCCTTTTTGGGCGTTTTTTCTAAATCAATTTTGAAGGTGGAGATGCATTCTTCTTAGACTAATTTATAGATGAAAAGGCTCCTTTTGTTTAATCTTAGCTTAGAAATATGAAAAATATATTTCTTTTTCATATTTTATTGCCTTCGACTTGTCGTTTGCTTTTTCAAATTCTATCAAGATTTCCCTCCTCCCATTCTTTATTCTTTGAGAAAAGAACCTACGGGAAGGGCTGATTTGCGGATGAGGAATTAGCCTACTGACTCGCTTTCATCCTTCCCGTTCATAGACCAAGGGAAACTCTTTTTTTTTAGTAAGTGTTAGTGTTCCAATAACCAATAATTTTTTTTATATAAAAAATTGATACGTGATGAAGTAGAAAGAAAAACATGAATGAAGAAGAACTACATCTTCAATAACTTGCAATTATAAATCTGAAACAAATCGATTTGAAATTCAAAAATAGAGTGATGAAGATAACTGGTGATATTATGAAGTGATTTTAGGCGAAGTTTTGTAACTTTTTAGAATGGTAAAAAATAATAGAAAATATGGTAAAACAAAATGTAGTTAAAGTAATTTGTTCTTATTATTATTTACAATACATATAATTCATATATTCTAATCACTACATTAAGCATGTGTCAAACTAATCCTTAAAACTAGGAGTGTTAACGGGCTGGTTTGGATAAGTTATTGGTCAAATTAGAATCAAACCAATTTAATCGATTTTAAAAGGGAAAATTAAAGAAATCACATACTTTTAAGACAAAATTACAATCTATCCCTTAAAATTTTAAAACCACAAAAATCCCTCAAAACGGATACAATAATATAGGCGCTGATACATTAATATAATGCGTGATATACATTAATTTGATGCGCGAGATACACTAATATGATGTGCGAGATACATTTTATACATGATACACTAATCTAATGCGCGAGATACATCAATTTGATGCGTGAGATATACTAATCTGATGCGCGAGGTACATTTTATACATGATACACTAATATAATGCGCGAGATACATTAATGTGATGTACGAAAATGAAAAATTTTGAAAATTTGTAAAACTTATAGGGGATAATGGTAATAAGTAAACTAAACGGTGGGATTTCTGTAATTAATCCATTTTAAAATTATAAAAACCAAACCAAATAAAATATAATACACATTTATCAGTTTGGTGGTTATCGATTTTGGTTTGTTTTGGTTCGGTTATATATCTATTAACCATACACAAAAATAAAGAAACAATTCATTCAAAATGTGAAAAAATGACAACAATCCATTCAAAACGAAAAATAGCTAGAATGACTGAAACTACTGAACTTCCAATCACTACATTTACTATGAATAAAACTTTTAAAATTCAGTATTTAGCCTAGAATAAGGAAGAGACAATAACATTTTCATTCCCACAAATTATAGAAACTCATAAATATGAAATCAATAAGTATTTTCACTTTAGGCATTTTTCATTTCAATAAGTAAATTGAAATGAAATTTGAATGAAAACATATATAAAATCTTTAAAACTGTTTATAAAATTGATATAGTGTTAAGTATGTATATTAATGAAATATATGCACATAATTTATCGTTAGGTTCGAGTATTTCTTTGTTTTTTTCTCGAATAATATCATAACTAAACCAAATTTTATCAGTTTTCAAAAATCTAAAACCAACTAAATTGTTTTGATTCGATTTTTTTGATTTGAAACGATTTTTATCCAAATCGTAAATACCTCTACATAAATATCTACCGACAAAGGTGCTAGTGGAGTTCAGTTGATTGTTTTTAAAAAATTATATCAGATTTTTTTTTGATTATTATATAATGTATAAAGTAAATTAAATTTTTAAAGTCTTAATTGTCTCGATTTTAATACGATTCGATTAATTTTTATTTTTAAATGTCATTTAGCACTATTGTATTTGGTAGAATTTAATGAAATTGAATACTCATTAGTCATTTATGTTTATGATTTATCATAATCACATGATGCACAACTCTTATTACAAAGAGGCGTATACACAATTGTATTGGATTTAAATTGAAATTTATAGTTGATTTTGCTAATACATAGTTGTTGTTTTTAATTCTTTTATAATGTGGAAAATTTGTTTCGCAGTACAATATCATTATTCTATCAAGAAATATATTTTATTAGATGTAGTTGCCCATGAAATTTCATAAACATCTATTTAGACAATAATAATAATAATCTTTGTTGTATGTAAAAAAAAAAAGAAAAAAAGAAGTGAAAATCTCATCTCAAAGTCTATTAGCTTACAACTTATGTTGGTAGATTAAACATGTTTTTTATTGCTAAGCTAAAATTTTAAATTAAGATAATCACGAAAAACAAAGTATTGAATACTTGAATTGGTGTAGCAATGGCAATAGATTTGAATTTAGTATTATAATTTTTTAAAAACAAATTTTATTAACATTGTCCAAAATAATTTTCCGAATATCTAGAATTGAGATATTATTTTTATACATTCTATAATAAAAATATCTATTCTGAAATTATTAATATCAAAATAAATATTAAAATACGAGTATGCTCTTTTCCACATTTAATATGTGATAACTATTTTGCACCAAAAATCAAAATAATTGTATCATATACTTTCTATTCGAAGACCTTTGTTAACACAACTTTTGTAGTAAACACGTGTAAATTGCATTTGTAACCTGTGATTTGCAATTTGTGCTATTCTAAAAAAAAAAATTAAAAAAAATTCATGATTGATTGATAATTTTTTAAAAGCAAAAACTTCATAGTTTGGAAAAAAAATAATATTGTTCTTCCATCTCAACACACGTTCATTAACACATACATGCATTTTGCATAAATATAATACACCATACATTATTTTGCTCAAAGTGATTAATCTTTACCTAAATATAACGTGTCATTTAATTTACGAAACTAATAATATTAATTGATCTTCCAGTAATTATAAATAAAAATTAATGTTAGTTATTAGTGTTGGTCCAAAAAAGTAAAAGAGCAATTGCCAAATAAATTTTCTTTCCGATAACTCCAGTCATATGTATATTTTCACCAACTTTTCAATGTTATAGAAAATTCAAAGATGATTTGATTATTTTTTCAAAGTTATTTTTACTTTGAAATCTCGTATTTTTGAATAACATAAGTAAAATGTTAGTCAAATTTATTTCATTAGTTATATGATTTTAAAATAAGAAAAAAAAATCAATATTTTTCTACATACGAAAATCAAAGCAGAATTTAAACTCCCATCTACCTCTATGGCGATTGGACCAAACCCATAAATTCAACGTAATTAAAGGTTAAATATAGTTAGGTAATAAATAATACAAGGATTGAAACTGTAACAAACTAAAAACTCAGGATTAAGAATACTACTATTTTTTCTTCATTTTTATTAGGCCAAATACATAAACAGATCCCTAAACTTGTTGATTTTTCACTCTCAAGTACCTCAACTATGTTATTTTCCTATTGAATCATTGAACCACCCATAATTTGTTCCTTTTTAACAAACACCGTTGGCTGATGTGAAATCAGATTTTGTGAGGGGTATTAATAGAGGATACATATGTTGTTTCAGAACTCATTGGTCCAATTGATAGTGAAAATATTCGTGAATAATTATATTTTACTTCAAGTAATTTGAACACATTAGAAAACAAATGAGATTCACACATTTTTTCTACATTATTTCAATCAAAATAATTACAATACGAACATAAATGAAAACATTTACAATATCGAAGCCGATCAAAATCAACCAACAGTGTTTAAAAGGAACAATTATGGGTGGTTCAATGATTCAATAGGAAAATGACGTAGTTGAGGTACCTGAGAAAAAAAACTCAACAAGTTTAGGGATCTGTTCATGAGTTCGGCCTTTTTATTATGAAAACTCAGTCTCACATCCTGAGTTCATGAATATATCAATGTCCAAGAGAAAAAGAATAAGGAAAGAAAACAACACGTATTCTCAATTTCTTTTAACTATTCTTAATTTCACTACATTATTTGCGAAAAAAATGTTGAACCGGACCACCTCAAATGTCGTGAGCCACATATGAGGAGATTCAAGCATACATTTTTTATGAAATCTGATAAAAAATGCTGAAGCGTTAAATTAATTGCTCTCATTTCAAATGAAGTTTTTTATTTAAATTTCTACTTTTGTATCATGTATCACAATATAATGGATCACAACAATAATCTAGAAGTAGAAATGTTCAATAACTAATTAATTGCAACATCAATTTATTTGCAAAACAAATTGAGAAAAATAAACAAGAAAAGAAAGGAAATCCATAAATCCAAAATAAATATATCTCTTTTTTAGTATAATCATCTGATTAAATTAATCAAAATTTATATTAGCTGATCTCGAATTTTTTTATTAAAAGATAAAAATAGAAAATTTTAGATCTAATACCTTCAATAAAAATTAAAAGTTTTATTGCTTTTTTTTTTTCCTGTCTTTTTCTTAACATGGAAAATTAATGAAGATTCAATATTTGGTAGTTGAATTTACAACTACTCTTACAGTTACACTTACTCCCAATAATTGTATTTGCCTTATTTAGTTTGGCACCAGAGATTGAAAAAAGAACACAACAAATTACTTTGACTTGCCCACATAATTTTTTGGTAGTTGACTAGTATTTATTATAATTTGCCATTCTCAAATTTCCACCATATTTGCTTTAAAGTGCCTTATCTAATTTACTTTATATACTTTACCCTCCCAACCCAATCAATATGTTTATTAAGTGCTAGTTAGTTTAGGGGTTGCACACTTTAGTTACCATTTTACGCGGGATAAGAATAATAATTTTGAGATAAGATTCGAGAGTAATTTTGTCCTATATTTGTTTTGAAATGAGATGATTCCGCGATTATTTTGAGGTATTAGAGAATTTTGAAGACTACTTTTCATTTTAAAAATCTCTTAAAATTAATGAAATAATTCGATTTGGATTGCTTATTCTAATTAATCACGTTTTTTGTCGCTTTATAAGCCTAATTTAGTATTATTAAGGCATGTTTGATTGAATTTCAAGTCATTTCAGAATTAAATATCTCGAGATTATTTCCACCCTTAATATGGAAACAAAGTAACACCCGATCTCGCGATAACTAATCTCGGAATAAGTTATTCCGCGATTTTATCCCAACTAGACATGAGATAAGCTCGTCCGACAATTAATTAATATTCCCTTATCCTTTCTACCAAACGAGATATTAAGTTAATATATGCAAACTTTAAAAGTCAGTTAAAATGTAATACGTTAAAAAACAGTTATTTCTCAATTAACCATGAGATAAATGAGAACATTCCAAACTTATTATCCACCCTTAATATGGAAAACAAAGTGATACCGCGATATTGCGATAACTAATCTCGGGATAAGTTATTCCGCGATTTTATCCCAACTAAACATGAGATAAGTTCGTCCGACAATTAATTCGTAATTAATATTCCGTTATCCTTTCTACCGAACAAGGTATTAAGTTAATACACGCAAAATTTAAAAGTTAGTTAAAACGTAACACGTTAAAAACGGTTATTTCTCAATTAACCATGAGATAAATGTAAACACTCCAAACCTATTAATATGGTCGAAATACGTTTGGAAAAAAATTATCGATAATTTTTTACAAGTTTGAAATAGGATATTTCAAGATATTAATATGTATAATGTGAAAACATATGTTAAATTTAGGTTAATTAACTTATGTGATGATGTGAAAAGTCTAACAAAAAGACAAGTTGGCAATGTGTTTTCACAGGTTTTAACTGACTTTTTTTCCTTCTACTAACTTATAATATACGGCGTTTTGAAAGTTGCACAAACAAGAAAGTTTCAAAGCAGCGATTTTATCAAAGAAAGAAACTTCTTGGGCCGTTCAACGTCTAAGCTGTTTTTTTTTGTCCTTCATTTGCAATTTTCTGTATTCATTTTAATCAGATTTTTTTTGTGTTTAACAGTGTAATTAGAAGGTGATTAAGAGCTAAGGTTTTTGAGATTTCTGACGTGTTGACGTCAAATTTCTGATCCAAAAATGTCTTTAATGTCAACAATTACTACAGTTTTTTTTTTTTTTTTTTTGATTTGATTTGATTTATTCTTCTTCTTCGGCTTCTTTTTAATATATCTATACTTTGAAATTTACAAAATCTGATTATTATTAGTATTTTTTTATTTATTCTGTTTTCTGGGTTATAGATTTTTCATTTTCTATTGAAGACGCGTTTCTCCGGTGATTGCTTCTACTTTTTGGTTTGTTGACCGTCGCATGAGTGGACTTTGACTGGCGGTGATCGGAGTTTTTCTCGATGGGGCAGTGTTGCAGTAAGGGTGTATCCGGTGAAAATGGTGGTAGCGTTGTTGCTGTCGGAGATGGAAACTCTGCGGTATCTACCAACAATCGCCCTAAACCACCACCTTCACCGGTACGTCAATCGGTCGGGAATGGGACGAGTTACACCAACAACAGTACGCCAGCTCACTCATTTACAGCCAGTCCGTTTCAGAGCCCGTATCCTGCCGGAATAGCTCCATCGCCATCTCCTGTTGGAACGCCGAGAAGGAAATTCAAGTGGCCATTTCCACCGCCATCGCCGGCGAAACCTATACTATCAGCGATCTTTAAGCGACAGGGAGGGACGTCAGTAAAGCCGAAAGAAGGGCCAATACCGGAAGATGAAGGTGGTGAAGGTGAGAGACAGCTTGATAAAAGCTTCGGCTATCCAAAAAATTTGACAGCAAAGTATGAATTGGGAAAGGAGGTGGGTCGAGGGCATTTCGGCCATACTTGTTGGGCAAAAGGTAAAAAAGGCGAACTCAAAAATCAGCCAGTGGCTGTGAAGATCATTTCCAAAGCTAAGGTGTGTGGTATGCGTATGAATTTGCTGCTATTTTTCACTCAATTATGATCTTATGAGGGTGCAACATCACCCAATCTAGAGAAGCTTATAATTCAGATTAAATCCATAAGATATCATAGGTAGCTATATAATGTAGGTGGAAGCCTATTGTAGTTTCGGAGTTCTCCCTTTTTGGAATTTGGGAATTTTGTGCAGTGTGATGTCCATGGGATGTTCTGCGAAAAAAGTGCACACTGTAGAATACATGTTAATAGATATCTAAGAAAAATGAATTGTTTCAAGCCAGTGTACCTATAAGATTAGATTAGTAATGGTGTAAGGCAATTAATAGAATCTTAAGAAGCTATAGCTGTTCTACAAGGTGACTGATAATTTGCTGTGTATATGCGTACATATCTTTGAATTATCTGTTGGTGTTAGAACAAGTGCGCCGGAGTTGATGACATACTAAGACAACTAACCAGGGCCTCATTTGTCTCTGTCAGTATTGATTCTCCATTTAGTCCGACTTATATATGAAATCGTGTAACCGTAGACATTATACGAAGCAGTTGGATGCTTGTCAGCTACATTCATAAGCATTTTATTTAATTCTGGTGATGCATACCATTTGAGGTTGTGTTTGTAACATATATCACTCTCTCTCTCTCTCTCTCTCTCTCTCTCTCTCTGTATTTATAAAGAAAGGTGGACATTCGTTTTGGTAGGAGAGATTGCAATTCAAATATATGCCACCCCCTTCTCTCTAAAGTGGGATCACCTTTACGTTGTGTGGATACTACCTTTTCTGGAAATGACATGGTAATAGGTGTTAAGTTTGACTTGGGAGTAGGCTGTTGATGGGATGAATGTTGTTTGGCAGATGACAACCGCTATCTCCATCGAAGATGTTCGCAGGGAGGTGAAGATATTGAAAGCCTTATCTGGACATCAGAATCTTGTCAAGTTTTATGATGCATTTGAGGATGCCAACAATGTCTACATAGCAATGGAGTATGTCTTTCCTTCCCTTCAATTTCGTCTTACTTCAGTTATGCTGATTCCGCTATAGATGCTTTCGGTTAATGTCAGAAACCATTTCTTTACACGGATTTTATGTTTTAATAATGTACCTCTTTATTTTGTCAAGAATCTTCATTTCCAAACTTTTTACCTTTGATAGCCTCCAGATTGTTGGTCTGATTGTTTGAAATGGCTTTAAGATAATTCTATCACGTTGGTACACTTTCAATTAAGTCACTCTTGAAAGAAGTCTTTTTAGTTAGTCAAAGATTTGTATGTCAGTGTAAGAATAAATTTAGACTTGGATGATCTCAATTAAAGCCAGAGACTTTGTATTTGAATGAAAGAGGAACTAATGGTGCGGAATGGATATTGAGTATTCGTCGGTTAGGATGTGGTTGTTACTGTTGCCTTAACTTAATTATGAAGTGAGTTGTCTACGTCTTATTTTTCTTCCAATGCTTTCTTTCATAATAGGTTATGTGAAGGCGGGGAACTATTGGACAGAATTCTATCAAGGTAATTTTGCTATTTGGATGTTAATCCTAATATAAAAACGAAACTTAAATTTAAAATGTCTTTCTCATTTCCTTGCCAGAGGCGGGAGATACACAGAGGAGGATGCCAAAAGTATTGTGGTTCAAATACTAAACGTTGTTGCCTTTTGTCATCTTCAAGGTGTGGTGCACCGCGATCTGAAGCCCGAGGTACTACATAAATCAACCTCCCTAAAAATGTTCACGAATGTGAATCACATTTTGGGGAGATTTTCTCCGCTTATTCCACTGATCTAACTGCTTCTGTAACTTGATTTACTTGTAGAACTTTCTTTTTGCCAAAAAAGATGAGGATTCACCAATGAAGGTGATTGATTTTGGTCTATCAGATTTCATTAAACCAGGTAATTATTGCATTTGGATAAGACAGACAATTTTGATTTTATTTTTTCCTTTTGGTTGATTTATCATTTGTCATTTAATGGCCACCGATGCTGTGGCTTCTTGAAAATGCACATAATCTACAAATAATCCCTTTGAGTTTTAACTTCTGACTTCCTGTCCCACTTCTGCTATCGAATTTTATGACAAGGTGGGGCCTACCACACTCCAAAAGTTCTCTGTTAGGATGCTTCATATCTTTGAAAATAATCTCTTTTTCGTCTTGTGACAAACTCAAAAGATGCAGGTGTAATTCCTTGGGTCAGTTTTGTAATTGTAGGTAAATATTATAATATACAACTCCCTCCATTTCAAGTTGTTTGTCCTATTTGGACTTGACACTAAGTTAAAGAAAGTAAGAAAGACTTTTGAATCTTGTGGTCTTAAATTAAAAAAATATGTCGGATATACCAAAATGCCTTTTAATCTTATCGTCTTAAACATGCAATGTGGAAAGTTGTAATTAAAGAGTTGCTAAAAAGGAAAAGATGTATTTTTTTTCAATGGACTAAAAAGGGAAGTAGGACAAACAAACTGAAACGGAGGGGAGGGAGCAGAGGTGGACCCACGTTTGAGGGAGTGGGTGCACGTGCACCCGGTTACTTCAATTTTTTTTGTGTATATACATGTATATACCTGAATAAGGATCATATAATTAAATGCGCACCATGAAACACACATGCTGAGTTGGTGCATTGGTCCGACAGTGTTCACTGCGCTTCTTCGCAAGCGGAGTGTCCTGAGTTCGATTCTGGTGTTGCGTTTTCTTTTTGTCATTTTTTTTTCCAAAAAAGGCATATTAAAAACCTCAGGCGAGATTCGAACTAGAAACCTCAAAGTGTACACAGAGGGTCAAGACTATCCAACAATAGAGTGAACTATGCTTTTTTGTGTTTAATTTGTATTTATATCTGTATATACCTTCGATGTTATACTTGTTTGACAAAATTTTCCGCTGAAGTGTCAGTGCTTTGACTAACCTGCATCTGCCTTTAGTAGTGCCCCCACCGTCTTCAAATCCTGGGTTCGCCTCCGGAGGGAGTAGTTACTGTGGAACACACTGCAGAAAGTAATCAGTAGAAACCTAATCATAATTAGGAAAGCAATCTTTATCTAAACGTTAACAAATTTCCACAGTCGCAACTGGTTGTTTCTTTAAAAGATATCAATTAAATCAGTTTAAGCTTCTTAATCTTAATAGGCAAAGACTCTTTCCTATAGTTTTAGGTTGTAGATTTGTTTGTGGAGTTCTTGTCATTGTTCCACATTTTACATAAAGGACATAGATCTTTGAGATAAGACCCAGCTTAGATGCAACCTTTACTTGCTTATTTGGCAAAAGAGGTCCCTATCAAAAAGTGTTTGGCACAAGAGGTGAGCCAAACTACATGGTATAGCTCCAAGCTTTCGGTGTAAGGTGATAGCTTAGTGGGGAAGTAAGACTTTCAGCTAGGAAGTTCAGCTGTGAATTTCATCTCTTTCCCAAAATGAGTCCCCAAACTGTCATTTAAAACACTAGTTGTATAAATATTGGATGTCTAGAAATCAAAAGCAGCGGAGTTGATACCTCTTGTTTCCGCAGGTGTTCCGTTGCTATAAGTAAATCGAAATATCAGCATGATTCTCTTTCTCTTTCTTTTATGATAATTTTTATCACCTTGGACAACAAGTCAGCTGCTTAACAAATCGATTTTAGGAAATGTCAAGATGAGTGGATTAGGTGTGATTTGAGAAGTTCTGCTGTAATAAGGCATGCAACTTTTCATTATTATCACACATCACAGTCGGTCAGTCACCAATTATTCTTTGCTAAGCCAGGTCTAATACTCCATTTCAATGAAGTTTCATCTCTGTGATACGGATGTCAAATGCTTTATTTTGTTGATCCATTTTAATTGGTACTCCTGATTTATGGTGGTTTTTGCTTATGTAATTTGCTCTGCAGGGTATGTTTTCATTTACTTTCTGTATCATGTATGAGATTACCTATCCTTGCTAATTTGGTATTCAACACTTCCTTTAAGATGTAAACAATCACTTCTTCTGCTTTTGCAGATCAACGTCTTAATGATATTGTTGGCAGTGCATATTATGTTGCACCTGAAGTACTTCATAGGTCATATAGCATTGAAGCAGATATGTGGAGTATTGGTGTGATAACTTATATCTTGTTATGTGGAAGTAGACCTTTCTGGGCACGTACAGAGTCTGGCATTTTCCGTTCTGTGTTACGAGCTGATCCTAATTTTGAGGACTCGCCTTGGCCTGCAGTGTCAGCAGAGGCCAGGGATTTTGTGAAAAGGCTTTTGAATAAAGACCACAGGAAGAGAATGACTGCTTCTCAAGCACTGAGTAAGTTGTTTATGTTCAATTTATCAGCTTTATAACAAAAATGTTCCATTTATCAAGGCCAAATACATAGACCGTCCCTCAAACTTAGCGCAAAATGTCATTTCAACACCTCATCTTCAGTCATGACCATTTGAACACTTCTTATTGACTAAAATGTCTCATAAATACAAAACCCTAATGTGGCAAACCATGCATGTGACACTCAGTTTTTGAGCGTGTAACATGCCTCTATTCTGCTAACTTTCTCATTCTCTTCTAAAAAGAGCCCCATCTATCAGAGATCACTATAGCAATCGGCCTTTCACTGTCTTCAATTTTCTCACCCTTCCTCAGAACCAGCCACCCCTGAACATATCTTTCTTCTTCCTTGCATGAACCACAGAGCGGGCGTTCAGGTCATAACAAAAAAAATTCGGGTCTCAATGTACGGATTAAAAAAGGAGATAACTAGAAGCGCTTCTAAAAGGCTGAGAGATGTTAAATTATTTGGTAACCCCCCCCCCCCCCCCCCAAAGATGAAACTGAGCCATGGCTGCCAATGACTTTACGGCCTTGGCCGCATAATCTCTAGAAACTTCCTCATGATCGATCTCGAAGATGTTCTATCACCGCCATCATTGACTGTCTTAGCTCATCAATAACAGCATCCAACTCTGAAGCTTACCCATCAACGAGTTGTCCTCTTTTCATCAGTTCGAATGTCGGTGGTTGCCGTAACACTTTCTTGAGCCTTCACCATTGACTTCTTAAATTATTCTTCTCTCTTTCTTTCTGATTTTAGCCTCTTCATTTTTCCCATGTTCTACTGATAACACCATCGTCCCATTGAGTAATTAATAGTTGAAGAGAGCATAGAAGGTTTAAAATCAGGCACCCCAAAGAATTGTTGTTTCTAAAGAATTCTTCCATGGTGGAGAGGCAAGATGAATGCATCTACCGTTGTTGCCTTGAAATTTTCTTGATACTACTGTTTGTAATGACCCAAATATGCGCCACTAAGCTTCTGCTATTTTCTGAATGGATTAAAAGGATTATGAAGAGAAAAGTACTGTTTTTGGAAAGATGAGGAAAGGAGGGGACAAGCTGAAGATTAAATATTCATATTTTTCTGTTTGGGTATTATGGGATAACATGGTTTGTTAGAATGAAATGTGTCTTTATTTTATTGATCTTCTGATACATCATCAGTATGTAAAAGTAATATGTTTTGTTTTGTGAGGTTTCATTCGCTGAAGGGTTCACAAAACACAATTCTGTCAAGTTTAGGTGTCCAAGACTCCAAGTTAGAGTTAAGGTGTCTAACTGACATTTCGTTCCAAGTTTGACGGATTATCTGTGTATTTGGCCGTTTATCAATGATGTTGTGACAGGGAGATACTCTGCTTAGTGTCTGGATTTCTCTCGGCATGTATCAATTTCCATTAATTTTATTGTACACGCGTTTCACCTGTGGATCTGATGGATTCGTTTTGCATTTGCAGCTCATCCATGGTTAAGGACTGAAAATCCTTTTGTACCCTTAGACATATTGATCTTTAAATTAGTCAAGTCTTATATTCGAACATCACCCTTGAAACGTGCAGCACTGAAGGTAATTCCTATACTGGTGGTTGTCAGTTGTTTCTTATTTGGAGCATTCTTTTGAAGTCTTCTATCTTGAGAGTGTAAATCATTTCAATCTTTTCTTATAATGCAGGCTCTTTCAAAAGCATTGACGGAAGAAGAATTAATATACCTCAAGGCTCAATTCAATTTGTTGGAACCGAAAGCTGGTTTTGTGTCACTCGATAATTTTAGGATGGTTGGTGGTCTTAACTGTATAATTTTTATTTCACAATAAATTACAATTATTTGCATGTAGTGTATTTTGAACCATCTTCCATCTATCTTCCGATTCCTAATTGCATCATCGTGAATTGATTGTGCAGGCACTTATGAAACAAACGACTGATGCCATGAGGGAGGCCAGAGTTCTTGACATCATAAATTTGGTGAGACACCTATGCTATTGTAGTAACTTGTTCTGATTGTGTTCGTTTTCTCTCCGACTTCTATCATTTATGAATGGGTACATGCATTACAATATTAACGTCCTAGATATCAATTCATGCTTCGAAGTGATAATTATTGGGTTCTAGAGTGAGGGCACATGCTTAGCATGTTTAATGCACTTGTTTATGATAACCTTGGAGAGGGCATAGAAGATAACATTGTTCTTGCAATCTTTTTCTGCTTTCTGTGTCCTTACTAGTTAAATGCTTTGTTGCTTAAGCTCTCCAAAAATGTCGCCGTGCCCATCTCGGATCCTCCATAAATGCATGGCTTTTTGGTGGATCTGACACACACATGGTAATATTTTGGAAGAGTCTGAGCAACATAGGCTAAAAGGGACTCTCCGACCAAGACGTCACTCCTCATTGTTTCTAAATTTAAATACAATGGGACGGTTATCTTTCTATTTCTGCTACTATGCCTCCTGTATATTGCTTAACTCATTTTTTTCACTCTTTCTATAATATCATCGTCATTCTGAAAGCCCCACTCTGAGTAGCATTTAAGTAAAAAGGTGTCATTTTCCTGTGGCATTGAGGAATAGTTAGTTGCCAAATGAAAAGATAAATCCTAACAGTTCATTGATTCCTGAAAAGCATGTGAAATTTCTTCTTTCTAGATCATAAATCCATGAACTTGCACCTTGTATCTTTTTGTTTGAACATAACATAACATCTTATCACTTGTACAATTTTGAACTCATATTTTTGTTTGTTAAATTGAAGCTGGAACCATTATCTTATAAGCAAATGGATTTTGAAGAGTTCTGTGCTGCTGCAATTAGTACATATCAGCTCGAGGCTCTTGAAAACTGGGAACATATTGCTAGTGCCGCTTTCAATTATTTTGAGCAAGAAGGAAACCGTGTCATTTCTGCTGAGGAATTAGCACAGGTAAGCAAAGGGTGTACTGGCAGTGCCTGTATTTTGATCCATCTTAGCTATTTTTGATGTGATATCTGTGTTTGCAGGAAATGAATTTGGGCCCTACAGCTTACGCTTTTCTCAAGGATTGGATCAGACCATCCGATAGGAAATTGAGTTTCCTTGGGTATACCAAGTTTTTGCATGGCGTGACAATGCGAAGTTCAAGCACAAGACATCATCGATAACATGGCTGCACAGAGCACACCAGTTGCTCCAAAGCGAGAACAAGAGATTATAGTTTCTATTCTTTTCGTTCTTTTTTTTCTTTTGTGCAGTAATAGAAAGTGTTAAACTTATCTATTGTCAAAGATATCCAATTGATGTTGTGAGGATGATTATTCTTTAACAACTAGCGATTTGGATTTTGGATCTGTGGAATTGATTTTTCTGGGGAAGAAAACTTCAAGGAGCATGCTGAATTGCCGTTTGTCAACCTACTTGCTAGGTAGTAGTCCTATTATTTTGGCTGAACATATATTGCTAGTGGTAATCAACCTACTTGAAAATTAAAGTGACTTGCATGTTTGCAGCTACTGTTTGATTACGTTGGGCTATGATAATCCAATTATATCCTTGTGTGATATTGTTCTCGTTTGATTTAAGTTTGCATGATTTTCTTTAAAGGTCTCACACTGTTAAGAGTACCGAAGACTATAGCTTCATTTTTTTTCCAGCTATCAATATGAGACTTTGACTCGTAGACAGGCTGTAGGTCATGACCCACACAATCACTACGCCAATTCTATACTTTTCTAGCGAACCATGGACTCTCATATCAGTTTTTGGGCTAAATCAATTAGAGATAACATGATGTGATATTGTCTGCTTTGGATCAAACCAATATAGTTTGTCCCAATATATCTAACACCATTAAAAATGTCCTACACCTTAGTTATATGAACTTTTTTTTTCTTTTCAGCTATCAATGTGAGACTTTGTTTGTATATTGAACATCTTTCAAGTGTTTATGACCGTCAAAATCGATAGGCCCTTTTTTTTTTTTTTTTTTGTGTGTGTGTGTATGTATGTCTCCAAATTATGCGTAAAGGTTGTACATCGGCCTATAGACATGCAAAAAGTTATGCGTAAAGGTGGCCTATAGACAATCAAAGGTAGTAAGTCGTGGCCCACACCAGATTTCACTCCACTAATTTCATACTCATCTCGTCAATTCATTGATTTTAATATTAGCTATTTGACTAAATCAATCCAAAAGCATAACATGGTGTGATTCTAATATTAGTTAGTTACTAAACATCAATTCAAAAACACACTCAACACGGTATGACATTATTTGCTATGCGCCAAGTTAATATGATGATTATTTCCATAAGGTCTCACACTAGGGGTTATCCCTATATCTTATACGTAATTTTTTTTTTTGAACTAACAATATAAGACTTTGTTCAGGCGTCGAACATATTGATCCTAAAATGTATATTTATAAAAAGATCAAGGGACGTCTAGATGGGAATTGCCATTTTAATTTCTTCATGTATTTCTCAAGTAGACCAAGCCAATAGCTGTTAAAGCAACATACCAAACTAGCAAATGGTCCATTAGCTAGGTGTTAAGATGCTGCTTAACAAGTCATGATTGACCAGATTAGTTTTTCACCTAACTAATCTTCAAACATTATCACCATGTTCATCATCAAAGCATTAGTCCATGTTTTGCCTCAATAATCCACTACAAAAAAGTCCCTAAAAGGATCATCAATCAAGTTGATAATTAGGTCAAATAATAACATGATATTTTTGGGTTTCAATCATAGCTACAACACTCAATATGTGATTCTATCTACTCAAATCTTTGTATTAATCCCATGAGTGGAGCTTGAAAGATAGAGTATACACAGACCTTACCCTATCTTGAAAATAGAGATGAAGTTGTTTCCGATAGACTGTCCACTTAAGTAACCAAAATTTTGAAATACCATACCTAAAAACTTTGACTTATAAATCAAAACAAAAAAATAATACTTATATGATATATTTTTTTTGATAATGATAATAAAAAAAATTCTCAATTGGGACTTTTAGGAATCCAATTATATCGGAGTAATATGGATAAAGAACTTCCTATATTATAATACTATTCAATTCTGGATGACGATAGTTCAAAGTAACAAAGAGTATACATTTTGTTGTGGTAGGGGGCAGGTGGATAGGGAAAACAACATTTGAATTTCCCCTCTCAACTTAAAACTACTACCAAACTAACAATTGACATATAACCAAAATTGAATATTATTGTATCATGAACTCCCAACTATTCTTTTTTTTTCAATTCAAAATAATATACGTATGGGAATCTTTATTACAATGTCTTCGGATAACAATATAGATTCCTCAAGTAGCATCTAGTGAATAGTGTGTGTTCTTATTTTTAAAGATACTAAGCGGTTTTTTTTTTTTTTTGGATGAAGACAAGATAAGGTTGATTTATTTTATTGACAGTTTGTTTGTTATATTAAAAATAACATGCATTACGAATCAAAAGAAGTTCTTTATTTACAAAAAATACCTTCCATCTAATTTAGTATTAGAAAAAGGTTTAAAAGGACCTTACGGGTATTTTTGTAATTTTTGTTGTTTTATCTCGAGATAACTAATATAAGACTGTTACCCACACTCAGATATGGAAAAAAAGTCCCGATCCTAATTATTAGTCACAGATCCCAAGATTAGTAACCAAACAATAAATAAAGCAATTTAATTTAAAATTAAAAATTATTTATGCTTATCCAGCCTACCAAACGATCCTAATCTGACCGTCTTAAAATAGTGATCTTTGGGCTTATATCATTGTATAATCGATTAATATATTATTTAGGGTACGATAAAAGAATTTGAAGAATATAATTGTACACATACATGTTTATTCCGTTCCACAACAACTTTTTATGGGTTCTTTCCTAACGACACAACCGTTTAAGCGTATGAAGCTTGAGACTTCTTCAATATCTAAAATAGATTGGCCTGACTAATTCGGATACACATTAATAAACTTCTTACGATGCTTAAATCACTTAATATTCAGAGTTTTTCTATTTGTATATATAGTTAAGGGCAGAGGGACTTTAATCATTTTATTGATACTAGTATTTTGTGTGGGGGGGGGGAGGGGGGGGGGGGGGGGGGTTGAAGTTGAGCCAAAATTTATAAGGTCATTTGGTTCACGGATTATTAAGTTATCTTGAAATTAACTTTTATCTTACTTAAGGTTTGATAATACAACATCAAATTTGATGAGATAATAATTTTTAAGACCAATTTGTTCCACTTGTATAGGAGGGAGCAATATTCACTACCCAAAAAATCATATTTTAGCAGTAATAACTTTATTGCCGTTAAATATGTATTTTTAGTAGCAATAATATTTTTAAAATCTATATCGACATTGTATTCAATATTAATTAACTAATGTTGGTAAGATATTTAACACTGTATTTATTTATTATCGCTAAAAAGTATTTTTGTTGGAGTGGTTTTTTGGGGTTGAAGTTGAGCCAACCTTTATAGAATATGAAAAGTAAAGCACATATTATAGAGATACAAGAAATGAGGAGAAGGCACAAAGAATGGTGTCTAAAGTAAGGGAAGTGAATATGATTGGGTGACACTACTTTTTCCCTTCAATTAGGGGAATTATATTCCACTTTGGACAAATAATAATAGAAAGGTGCAACCTGTTGTAGAGACAGGAATGAATGCTTCCACTGTTTCATCCAATTTTAGCTACTTGCATTAATTTTAAAAATTTTATATTGCCACACTACCTCCTTTAAAAGTTGAAATAAATAAATAAAGTACTACAATTTTCTACTTTTTTTCCTCAAATAAAAAATTATGAAACAATATATTTTCCGTTGGTAATCAAAGTTTGTCTTTAGCTATGACAACGGTACTATTATGGATCGTTTGGTTTAAATTCAAGTTATGATAAGATTAGTTATCATGGAATTAATTATAATGAGATTATTTTTTATTGCGTGTATAGTTTGTTGTATTCAAAATAATAAATTTTACGAAAAAGGGTCAAAATATCCTTAAACTATTCGAAATTGATCATATATATTCTTAAACTATATTTCGGCTCAAACTATTATTTCCGTTAAACTATTGGTCAAAAGTATCCTTATTAATTGAAGCTGTTAAATATCATGTGCACGCCAATAGAATTTCACTGCCACATAGACTAAATCTCTAAGAGTACACGAGTGCGTGCTGGGACGGAAGGGAGATGCATGGATGGGGGACGAAGCACCCGGCCCCTCTCCCATTCTTTAAACATGTTTGTACTAGATATTTGTATCGATGAAAACTCTCCCAGTCTATAAATATGCTCGTGCTAGATATTTGTATTGATGGAAGATAGCAAAAACCTCATAAAATAATTAATCGAGATAACACATCACTATAGATCAATAATTTGGTCTAAATGGATGCAAAAATTGACAAACCTTTTGGAGTAGAGGAGTTGTATTAAAGAAAGCCATGCCACAAAATGATTAGTAGTCAATTATTTATTTATTTATTTTTGTGAAAATGCACATTAAAAATTTCCAAAGTCAAATGTTATTTTGACATCCAAAATTTTCCATGTGTGAGTGAGAGAAGAGAATCCATATTCCCATTTTGCTTTTAGTCTAAATTAGTTGCTTACAGTTCATTTTTTTTTTTTTTGGCATTGTGGCAACTTGAGAAAATGTAGCATCTTCTTTCAAGATTAATGTCAAACTTTGCCCTAGAAAAAATTCTAACACATGGCCCCTACATGGTTCTTGAGAGATCTATCTATGATTTGATTTAGTCTTCTTATTCATATTATGATTAATTATGAAATCCATTAAACACCATTTGTTATTGGAGCATTAAGCAAATAAGTAATCATTGATCTTTGATTCTTGCACTAATCTCACTCTATATATGGTGAGACATAAAATGGAAGTCACTTTAATTTTATAAAGAAAAGGGTAGGTTTCTCTAAAGTCTTCAAGAATATTTGTTTTTAAAGAATTGATGCAATTTCTTTATATATAAATGAACTAATCATGTTTTCAAAGCAATGTTAAAATAATATAAGAGTACTATGTATCTATATAACAGTAAAATACGTATTTTGTATCATAAAATAAGTCAGGGATTTGGTAGTATCACTGCATCCTTAACTTAGGGTTTCAACCTATTTGAACATAAACTATTATTCATAATGAAGATATGTTATGAATTAAACCTTCGTCAAGCAAAATAGAAAAAAATATATATATCGGCTCTCACGTAATAGTTTAAGATATTAACATGAACTTTATTAGCCAGCACATAACGATCTAGGTGATGCTATTTCAATTTTCTCTATGGCTTTTGGTCTTTGGAACAAGCTTTTTTATATGAATAATTGAAGCGACCTACTTCACATTTACGATAGGTAAAATATATGAAAGAGTGTTCACGTAATTCCAACATCTAACTCATACACTGAGCCACAAATTTTCTTTAAGAATCTTCACAAAACGTTACATGATACATGCATGCACTAATAGAAAGGAAGCTGCAAATTTTGGATTACACAACCCAAACAAAAGTTGAAATGAAAACAAAGTATGAACAAACCAAGGCCATATTTTTTTGGAGATTTTTTCAGTGATGTCAAATTGTGACATTAAAGAAAGGGACAAATGTAGATTTGCAATAAGGTGGCAAGGGACCTATCTTCTTTTCCCTTCCCACACCAAAAACCCCTTTGTGGAGAAAGCATCTTTCATCTATCACTCAATAATCAATATTCTTAAACACCCATCCATCGTATCAAAATAATAACATATTTAATATAATTTTAAAGAACAATAAAAACAGAAAAGAAGATGTGATAACAAAATAAAGTTTGAAGTAATAAAAATGCAGAGAAGGTAGATTAGCAATTTTCTATACACGCTCAAATTAAATAAAGTATGGAATAAAAATGCTCGACTACCTACTAAACAACTATCCTAATTTCCGGCCAGATGCGAAAAAGAAAGAGAAATTCAAGTCATACACACACCTCAAGATTCTTATATAAAAAAGAAACAGAAATTAAAACAACTAAAATAGCTATAACCATAATTATTTTTTTGTGATGAAATAGATTTAATAATAATACAGAAAAAGAAAAAAATAATTCTGTATTATGAATATAATTCCAATTTGTTCATCTTCTTTGACCACACTTCTGGGTACATGAACATCTCAGAACAGAGCATTAAAAAAAGCCCAAAAAGGACTCGAATCCAAAACTAGAAATTTACATCATTCGAAGCACCGACAATTCCGAACCCAAAATAACCAAAAAAAATTTAAAAAAAATACTACCAAGATATGTAACTATAGGAAGAAAAAAAAAAGTTTAGGCCTTGAAGCACCATGAATGGTGATGATGATGTTGATGATGATGATTATGCGGATATTCCTTAGCAATCAATCCCTGAACATAGCGGAATTGTTCAACATGACAAGGGATATTAATTGGTCCTTTATGATCAAATCCAAATTCTTTCTCTGCTTCTTTAAGTAGCTGCAAAAACAGGGGATGATTGATATAGTTGACAGGGATAACAAACCTCTGTTGTTCTTCACCTTGACCCACTATAACTGCAAGACACCCTTTTGGTATATTCTTCAATTCCTTCTTCCCATGATTATGGAAGTTAATGTGTGGTACATGAAAATGGAAACTCAGATGGTGTTTTTCTCCAGTACCCATCTCTGTTTTGATCAAGATTTTAAGGAAGAAAACAAGAAATTGAGAGAAAAGACTGTACAATTAAGAGAGGGATTAGATGGAAGAAAATAGAAGAGAGAAAGGCCAAGGATCAGAAGAAGAGATGGCTAATTTGAAGAGAGTAAAAGAAGAATCTGTTAAAGATTTTGGTATGTTGCTCATGATCTATCGATATAAAAAAACAGAGCCGTTGTTTTCAATATTGTAACGCATATATCAATATGAAAATAAAATTTGTTAGGATGATTTTTTATTTTTTTGCAGAGTGTTTCGAGAGAGATAGAGGGGTGTGTTTATATAGGGGTTTAGCAATTAGTAGGAGAGTTAGTTTGACGGTTTAGGTTATAATCTTTACACAAAGTAGGAGAATGAAACCACCCTGTTCCGTCCGACAATACTTGTTCACCGTATTAAAAATAGATATCGAATAATATTTGTTCATCTTATGAAATTATAGATACTCTCTCCGTCCGGAATTGTTTGTTATGGTTTCTATTTCTAGAGTCAAACTATAAAAGCTTTGACTAACATTTTAAGATGTATTTTTTCATCCTATTAATATGCAAAAAAATTATAATTTATATTACTTTTCATTTAGTTTTAGAATATCTAATTTTTTTGTTTAAAATATTAAATTAATGTGATCTAATTTATCTTTGAAAATTAGTCAAATTGACTTTCGATAAGCGCAACATGACAAACAATTCCGGACGGAGGGAGTAACTTTTTGTTACATTTTTCAAGATATTATATTTATTACTCGCTCTGTTCACAATTGTTTATCAAGCTAAGGTCATGCACTCCTCTTAAGGATAATTTAATATAGGATGTAATTTGACTGATATAACCCTACTACACCAAGCATATAAAAAATTTACCTAATTTTTCAATGAAACAAAATGGAGTAATTATTAAGGGCAGAATTGGAAATAATGATTAATTATTTCTTGATTGTTTAAATTGAAAATTAATATTGGACATCTATTTTTAGTATACCTACCAAACAATTACGGACGGAGAAAGTATATTCAAAAAGTAATATAATAAAATTACTTTTCTATTTATAATTTATTAAAAGTATATTAAGTTAATAATAAATAACTATTATTAAACCGAAAAAGTATATTATATTAGATAGATAACTTTAGAATAACTACTTATTTTAAGTTATAATATGGTAAAAATAAATTCGTTTAAATTATAAAATTTTAAAGTATCATATTAAAAATAAACGGAAAGTTAATCCTGCAAGAAGACAGAGAATGAGAAAGGCTTATCCAATTGGAAATCGTAATAATTAGTTAAAGAGGTTAAATAAGACGTTTTCGTTTTACGAAAGGGTAAATACGTGAAAGAGAAGCTGCTATTTGCTGGTCAAAAATTGCTGTCACCACTACTGCACACTTATCTTTGACAACATACTCACAAATATGTCTTTTAATTTAACTTTAAATTATATTTATATTCTTTAATTTTGAATATGTATAAATAAATATTTAAATTTGTATAAAGTTGAATAAATTGATACACATGACCTATATGACATTCTACATGTCATTTTTAGTCCTACGTGTATTGTAGCATGTAGGACTGTTGTGTTTACTTGTTCTACTATATATAAGTTTAAGTGTCTATATGTGCATATCCAAAGATGGAGGACATAAACATAAAACGAGATAGAGTTAAAGATTATATTAATGTATAGAAGACTCTTCATAGGAGGAGAAAAAGACGTGAAAAAATAATAAGTGTGTTAAATTTATGTTTAACTAAATTTGATATATTTGAGAATTTTCTTTTTAAATTGGGGGTTGGATAGGAGAAATGGGGAAGGGGATTACTTTGAGGAAATCAAAACTTTATCAACAAGGGAAGAGTTCAAATGGTCAACTAACTAAGCTACTAAAATTCTCCAAATTTAAAGATACTATAGTTATGATTATAAAAAATTAAACCTGAATAAATTAACCAAATCATTTTCATCAATTAAAAACTAAATAAATTTAGTAAAATATCAGGAGAAACAAAATTCAATTTTTTTATTAATAGATGTGGAATCAAAAGTGCAAGTTAATTATCCCTAATAATATAGGTAAATGTAAAGAATAAATTAAAGGTCAAATTCGTAGTTGGTAGCGGGCCAGTCTTTAACTTTTATTTTTGACCTTAAACTAAAATGATAAATTCTGCAGGCTTATATTTAAAATGGATAATATCTTAACAGTTAAATCATGATTCTTACAAAATAAACGTATTAGTTGCTCATTTTCGTGGGAGTTATCTATTTAAAATATGATTATTATTAATTAATTGATTCATTCATTTTGTAGTCACGACTGCAACAATAAAGTGTTCCTTTCACTTTGCATTTAGCATGCTTGAATTAATCACACTGTTCTAAAGATATTTGTCATTTAATTTGTCTTTAGCATGGTATATATAAGAAATATAAATAAATAAAATATTAACAAAGGTCATAATGAAATCTAATTGGAATTAGATGAACTGTAACATCCATAGTGGACTCACTACCCCCTTACATATAATCGGTAATAGAAAAAAGAGTCTGATTTAAATAATTAAATATTTATATTATTGATTAGTAGAATAAAAGTTCGAGTCACTAAAAAATAGGTGAAAACTTGAAAACATTAATAAAAAGTGGAGGGAAGTAAGTGATTGTAACTTATCACTTACATATAAGTCCATATTATCACTTTTACAAATAATTATTCATTTCAATATATAGATAAATCAAAATTGATTTCTTTTTCCATATAAAAAGCATATATTGTGGGAGAATTTTGGTAAGATGCGTAACTTTTATTTTTTTCACATTTAAATTATTTATTTATATCAAGGACGGAAAGTACATCCGCAGCATATGCTTCTTTAATAAAAGATAAAGTAGTGACATAATTATTATTGATTAGATTTTTTTTAGATATTATCACTATTTATGCTTTAACAAAAGCAAAGGGTAGAATAATTTGAGCAATTTAAAAAAAATAATTCGAGCTAGTAATAGGAAAATCTTTTGAAAAATTGTTTAATGGGATGGGCCCCAGTGAACGCCGATAAGCGGGGCCAAGTTTGATAAAATTGTGAAGAACGAAATGCCAGGTCATCCATGAGGGTCCACGTAGGCATCATAATATCGACGGTTGACCCTTTTTGTTTACGTTTTAAACTTCTTTTAAGTAAAGTATCAATAATGAGTGGAAACATATTTGTCAAATTACCGAAACTACCCTTATAAGATTGACATAATTTGATTTAATTGTTGGTGAAATATAGTCAAATTTGCTAGGAGGAGAGTGCGTGGAAGACAACTATAATTCTTATAATCATTATTATAGGTTTTGCAATAATTTAAAATAAAACATATTCTTCTTTCCGTCTATTTTATATGTGCCTTTATAAAAAATAGATGATTACAAATTGTTTATTTTAGAAAAAATCAATATATAATTGTATCAATTTTCATTTTCAGCCTTACTTAAGTAGATTTGAGAGGATTAATGTTTAATTCAAATTACATTATTTTAAAAGTTAATATTTTTTTTTAAATAATAATTTTGATATTTAACTTTTAAGTACAATGTGCATGTTTGATCCTTGAAACTAACGAAAGTTAAATACTTTAGATGACTTTTTAATAGAAAATAAGTATTGGAGAACTTTCACATATAGCCACTTAAAAGTAGCTTAATTACTCTTCATAGCAATAGTTTAATAATTACAATTCGTAGCTACATGTTATATCGAGGAGAGAGGTGAGCGAGACTTGAAGAGAGAGAGGAGAGAGGCGAGAGAGAGGGGGAAAAGAGTGGGAGAAAGGTAAATTGTTTATATATATTAATTAGATAATTGTATATTATACATACGTATTTGTTATATGGCAAGAGAGAGGGAGGAGAAAGGCGAGCGAAATTGGAAGAGAGAGGAGAGAAGTAAATTGCATATGTATATAATTGTATATTATACATATGCATTTGTATATATGGCAAGCGAGATTGGGAGAGGGAGGAGAGAAGCGAGCGAGATTTGGAGAGGGAGGAGAGAGCGATCGAGAGAAGGCAGAGAGTGGAAGAGAGGTGAATTGTATGTGTATATAAGTTAAATAATTATATATTATACATATGTATTTGTATATTCTGGCGGATTATACATATACAAACGTGACTAATTATACAAACTTGAAGTCAGACCACGTAATTAATATATAATATTAGTCGCGAGTGAAAATTATAACAAATTATAGCTATGATTGAGTAATTAAATATTATAAATTTGCTTAACCGCATAATTTTTTCTTTTTTAAAATAAATCTGACATAATTTCTGGTGTGGGACCGCAACTTACAGCATAAATGGGCCAGGCCCCAATCTGGTGCCAGATTTGGCTTTTGACCTTTTTGTCTTGAGAGCGATGGCCCACTTTGCCTGAAAATCAGAAAAGTATGGTGAGAAAGTAAAGATAGGAGGAATGATGCATAAAAAGAAAGCAAAATTATGTGGCTAAGTAAATTTATATAATTTAATTATTTATTATAGCTATAGTTTGTTATAATTATATTTGCGATTAACATTAAATATTAGTTACGTGGATTGACTTCGAGTTTATATAATTAATCACGTTTGTATATGTATAATTGGTCAAAATATATGAATATATATGTATAATATACATATCTAACTGATATACATATATAATTCACCTCTCTCTCACTCTTTATATATATACAATTCACCTTTTTCCCACTTTTTCCCCTCATTCTTGCCTCTCTCCTCTCTCTCTCTCTCCCAATCTCGCTCGCCTCTCTTTATATAACACGTAGTTACGGATTGTAATTATCAAACTATAACTATGAAGAGTAATTGAACTATTTTTAAGTGGCTATATATGAAAGTTTCAAAAGAAGAATTTAATTCTTTAAATAGACAGTGTATATATTCTAGCTACGATAACTTGAATCATAGATGATTAATGTAATCTAGGAGAACTTACATAAATATACTATAATAAAAAAATATTTATCATTTACAGTAAAAACATATTTTTTTTTACACTTGTTCACTTTTAATATATTTATAATACAATTTTAATACATATTACAAGAAATAATTTATTATTCACATATATATAATACAAGTTTTATTGATTAATAATACATTTATTACACTTATATTACAATGTGTCGATTTCTTACCAAACAAGTATAATATATTTTTTACAACAATTATAATACATATATATATTACATACACAATTCACTTTAAATATATATTACAGGTTTAACATAGTGTTGTTATAAATGATAATAAATAAAAATATATCGCTAAAATTTGTGATTATTTATTAAAAAGTATCAATCCAAATAATTTTCCTATAATCTACTATATATATAATCAGTTAAATTGTATTGATAGTATAATATTTTTTTTAATATGGTTGATGTATGTATCTAAGTATCTAAACATTTTGGGAAAATGGTGCATTACCTTTGACATAACGAGATGGGTAACAAGAAAACTTTTAGTTTGGTTGCTTAAATGAAAGTTGATAAAAAGAACCTAAATCAATCTATTGAGATTTTGCCGTGCTTTAAGGATAAAATTTTACTTTAATTATGGAGCAAGAGATAAATCACCCCCCACATATCAATTATTACTAAAGATAAAGAAAGCCTATCCTCAATACTCTTGCTTGTTTTTTACTTTAACACTTGGGTATCTAATTTATAAACCTGACTAGTTTGGATTCACGATATTTAAATTACTCCACTAATAGATTGTCAATTAAATTATGACATATTCTGATTAAGCATCTGAATGTATGACAAAATGTTTTTATTAGACATGACTTTTGATTCATAATTTTTGAAAAACGTTTTGACTTTTGAGTATTCCAAACGTTCATTATGTAACACCTCAACGGTCAACCACTTAAAATATGTCATCTTCTTCAATTACATGCGTTAGTTTAATAAATGTAAAACTCCGGGCATGTTCTAATTGATGCTGATATGTATAATTAAAGGAGGAAAGTCGGAGACATGTTTTATGTAATTAAATGTTTGACGCAATGAACTTACCACTTGAAAGTATTATTTAGTAAATACATGTTATTACGTGTGTTCAAATGTTTGGTTAAAACACATGCATCATAGTTCAATTGCTTGAGTCAAACTAATTTACTGGTTATGTGAATATTTTTTTTGTTTCTCACTTGAAATTCGGTATTATTGAAGTCCGACTATTTAAGATCACGCCACACAAAATTTTACTCAGAGGAAAAAACTTTCTACCTAGATTTTTCCGTACGATAAGATGTGAATGCATTCAACTAAGGACCTGTTTGGATTGGTTTTTGATTTACGGCTTTTGGCTTATTTTGTCATTTTAGCTTTAAAATAAGTGCTTACAAGTATTTTTTAACTTTATCCAAACACCTCAAAACTGCTTTAAAGCTATTTTGACTTAAAAACACCTAAAATAAATCAATCTAAACGGACACTAACTTCAAAATATCCTTAGATTTTGAACTTGTTGGGTTAGACACATCGATGCAGTGGCGGATCCAGGATTTTCGTTCAGGAGGTTCGAAAAATAAAAATATTGTTGATGAGATTTGAACTTGGGGCATGCAACTTAATATACAGGGGTCTTACCATTGAGCTATCTATTTTTAATTGTCATTGAAGGGGTTCAAAATATATACATCTACAAAAATACATAAAATTTACCTTATATATATCGTGTATTTTTTGGCCGAGGGTGTTCGGGTGAACACCCTGACCCAATGTGGGTCCTCCCCTGCATCGATGAGCCCATGATTAAGAGATGAGCTAGGAGGGAGGACAACATGGTACTATGATACAAGTTATTCGTAAAATATTCAAAATCAAGAGGTACAAGTTGCGGTCTAACAGACCCCCTTCTCCTCAAGACCACAATATATATAAGCATGTCCACACTCCACATTATTCTCTAGAAAAATGGTCACTTTCCATCACTATCCGAGAGAGCTAGACAGCAGGGATGAAGGGTTCACGATACGTATGATTCTTGTTTTTATATTTTCAGAAAGAAAAAAAACGAAATCGTAATAACTAGTAAAATGTTTGTCAAGGGGAAAATCTTAATACATTTTATTAGTTGGTTGACTGTCTAAACTTAAAATAGCTTAATTATCAGCTCTTTATCCTATATATCCGGTCGATCATTAAAAGTCCTTCGAAAATTCGTGCTTTTAATAATATCTTAGCACTACAACAAAAGCAACTTTTAGCGGCAATAAATAAACACATTAATAATCTTTATCGGCAATAGTTAAGTGACATTAGATCCATTGTCTTTAAAGGTTTTAGAGACATATATAAAAAGTGATAATTGCCGCTAAAAATACATATTTAGCGATAAATTGAGCTATTGCAAGTTAGATTTGCTACATATATGAATCATTTCGAGTAAATAGTATATCAAAATATCGAGAAGAACTCAAATCTAAATTTTAGGACTGTTTAAAGAAGATTTAAGTTGAATGTTTATTAAATGATCATTTTATTGTTACAAGAAAAGTCAAAAGTAATTTTACTCACAATTTTTATGACTTGAATACCATCCTTATAGGGTTACACTATTAATTAATTAATTAAGTACCTGTTAGGTCACATTCATTTTTTAATTTAAGGTTGCGTGAGCCCATGACTACGAGATGAGCTAGTAGGGAGAAGAAAGTGGTACTATGTGATATAAACAATTCGTAAAAATATTCAAATCAAGAGGCTACAAAAATAGTCATCTTCCATCACTATGTACCTGTATGATTAATTCTTGTTCTGAAATGTCCACACACCACAAGTGTAACTGTTTACTTCCTTTAGAACATGGGATTTTAAGGGGACCAATAAATTCAATTCAGTAAACCAGAAAAAAAATTATGGGGCCAACAAATTTGGTATTCATTTTTTAGGTTTGAAGCCAGGATAAAGAGTTTTAGGGTTCTAAATTTTCTTTAGACCCGTCAATCAATTTTGCGAGCGGGTTCACAAATTAATATATATATATATATATATATATATATTTAATTAATTTCTAGTACAAATACAGAGTTAACGAAAAAAATCTAATGAATTTGTCCGAACCCATAAACCCTACCTAGCTCCGTCTCTGCTCTATGAGGGTTGTCAAATATACATTGCCTTGCAAGGTGAGGTGTCATGGTAAATTTATATAAGAATACCAAAATAGAAGACAAAGTGGTGGCCGCTGGGGTTCTGTGAGTCCTTGCCTTTAGGTTTAGGACAAAGTAATAACTATGGAAAAGGCCATAATTAATGAATTACTTTTCAAAAAGGGTCCATTTGGAGGTGTTTTCGTTAGGGTAATGCAAAGTAATAGGTCGAAAATCAAGTTGCTTTTACTATGAGAAACAAGCTTTTATCTTATGCAAAATTTATGAAAATTCAAAATGTCAGTAATGTCAAAAGATGACCTACGACATATGACGATCATAATTCGATAAGCATAAATATTATGGGGAATTTTTTCAAATAGCTATTAATTATAATAAATTTATATGCTTTATAGCTATAGTTTGCACATTTATAGGTTGTAGCTATAGTTTAAGTTGTCTCGTTTGTGTAATTCTCAAGTTTATATAATTCGCGGGTACATAGTTTCAGTTAGTTTTATATAAACTCGGAATAATAAAATTATACAATTACAAACATCAGAAGTGTAAACAGTTATACTAAATTATACAAATTACGAATGATACAAAAGTTATATAAATTAAATTATACAAATTCCGATTATACAAACATGTGAATTATACAAAAACTAAAAAGCTGAATCACATTATTATAGATAAAAGTAAATCGTGAATTGTAATTAAGACACACTATCACTATATTAACTAATTAACTAATATATATCATATATGTGATTATACACGTAATTTTTCCTTATTATAATGAGGTTTTGCAATAATTTATAAAAATAGAAAATGTAAGAGTATCACACATGGATGGAAGTACTCTTGGAGGCACTTCGAGATGGAAACATTAGTTGTCATTTCATGGATGGAACCAGTATTATAAGATTTCTTTAAAATGAACTAAATAATTTTAGGACAAATAAATTTAAAATGAGCTGAGTTTGTGCTGTAACTTGTGAGTTTCTAGTACTTGAATGACCAAATATTCCTGAGCTTTCCTCTACAAGATCTTCCTTTGACGTATTCAAAACTCTCAAAAGTCAAACCTATACTTTCGTCGTGATTATTTTTCTCTTTATACACTCATATTATTAAAATCATAAATAAAAAAGATAATTTTAAATTCGCTTCTTAGAATTTTTTTGAAAATTTTAAATTTTTAAGGGAAACTTTCACATATAGCCACCTAAAAATAATTAATTACTCTCCGTAGCTATACTTTGATAATTATATTTTGTAGCTACATGTTATATGGAGGAGAGAGGCGAGCGAGACTGGGAGAGAGAGGAGAGAGGAGAGAGAGAGGGGGAAAAGAGGGGGAGAAAGGTGAATTGTATATGTATATTGGTTAGATAATTGTATATTATACATATATATTTGTATATATGGCAAGAGAATTTGGGAGAGGGAGGAGAGACGCGAGCGAGACTGGGAGAGAGAGAGAGGCAAGCGAGATCGAGAGAGGCGAGAGAGAGAAGTCAGAGACTGGGAGAGAGGTGAATTATATATGTATATAATTGTATATAACTGTATATTATACATATATATTTGTATAAATGGCAAGCGAGATTGGGAGAGGGAGGAGAGAGGCGAGCGAGATTGAGAGAGGGAGAAGAGCGGCGAACGAGATTGAGAGAGGGAGGAGAGAGGCGAGCGAGATTGAGAGAGGGAGGTGAGAGGCGAGCGAAAGAGGGCAGAGAGTAGGAGAGAGGTGAATTGTATATGTATATAGGTTAAAAATTGTATATTATACATATGTATTTGTATATCTTGGTGAATTACACATATACAAACATGACTAATTATACAAACTCGAAGTCAGCCCACGTAATTAATGTATAATGTTAGTCGCGAGTGGTAATTTAGCAAACTATAGCTATGATGAGTAATTAAATAGTATAAGTTTGCTTAGCCGCGTAATTTTCCCAATTTTTAATTTATCAACTTCATAATTAATAGGGGTAAAATGATAAACTCTCTATGTCAATAATTATTTTTTTATAGATAAATCAATTTACAAATGAACAAGTAATTAGAGACTGAGAAAATATAATGGTTAACTGCCAAATTCTTGGTGTAAAATCGAAATTTCAATAGATGATAAACGTTGTGTGTTATTTAATTAGAGAGCAAACATGAAATTAATGACTTGTCTCTGCCGACACTTGACGATTAGTTCACCGCCCAAATTAAACTCATCAAACCATAAAAATCGTGAGTTTCAAGTATAAAAATGGGAAGGTACGAATTAATTTTATTTCATATTGGCTGATATTCGCTAATTTCGAAATAATTTTTTTTATATAAAGATAAAATAATTAATTCTAAATATCTCACCAAGGCAAAAATAATACTGATGTTTTCTTTGTCCAAGTTCTTCACATTTTACCCACTTTTTTTCCCCAAGTATAAACGAAAGCTGGTGTTTAAGCCAAGTTGCAACCAATTTCACCGATTAATGCTAATAAAGTTTACATGCAACATCTTCATAAAGCTGACTTGACCGATTGAATAAATATCATCTTTTGAGTGAAGATAGAAAACTAATCAGTAACTTAATAAAACCAGGAGTGACTTGATAGTGTTAAAAAAAAGACATGTATCTTAGGGCCCCAAATTTAAAATGCCTCATTTTTAATAATAATAGGTTATAAGTTATTATTTTTTAACAAATATTAAATACTATTTGTAGAAAAAGTAAACTTTTCATGAACAACGAAGGAATTATAGAAGAAATTTGACATATTTGAAGTACTATATCTCATGACAAATAATATAAAATAAGAATGGTTATATTATCAATTGAAAACTAAAAAAAATCAATTATATAAAGTTATTGACGATTCAAGTTTAAAACCCCGTTTAATTTTTGCTTTAGGCCACTAATATGCTTGAGCCGCTCCTCAACAAAACTCTCTATTCACCAACCGATAAGACATTAATCCGACCATTAGCAGTTTAGCACGCCAATTCGTCGTTACAATACTTAAATTGTTAATTTCAAAAGAATATATAAATAGAGTGAGTTGTAAATCTCAGGAGATTTTAGTTGTTTTGAGCGATTGTATTAACTAATTAAGTTATTATATGAGAAATCGAAGCACAAGTACTAGCAACTATATATTATTGCATATGAATTTTCATCATCGTCATTAGTAATACTATATATAACATATATATACAAGCAAGATGTAATAAAATCAGGCTTTGAAGCACCACAAATGGTGGTGGTGGTGGTGATGGTGAACGTCCTTGTCTATCATGTCTTCAACGTAACGAAACTCGTCGATATTACAGGGTATATTTAAGGGACCATTGTGATGAAATCCGTAGACTTGCTCTGCTTCTTTCAACAATTGTGTGAACAGAGGATGATTGATATGCATTACAGGTATCACGAATTTCTGCTGCTCCTCCTCTCCTTCACCCACCAACACCGTAACGCATCCTCTCGGTACTGTATCCCTCAATTCCTCCTTCGAATGATGATGAAGGTGAAATGGAAAATGAAATTGAATATTGAAATTCAAATGATGATTGTGATTGTGTTGGTGATGGTGTTTATTTCCGCTACCCATTGATAATTGCGAAATAATTGATCTAGTTTTTTTGCGGAAGCTAAAACTGATAAATTAGGAGAAATTGATATGATAGTTTTGTAAATGAGATATTTATGTTCAAAAGGGCAAAGGAGAGGAATATGTGAAAGGCCGCTTAGTTGATTACTTACGGAAGAAGAGAAGGTGTGTTCCAGACGCGGAACAACTGAGGGTAAATCACACTAATTGCCGCCTCTAAGGAGGAGGTTACAACTCATAAGGACATATTACATTAGCATCATCGTTGAATTTTTTTATTTTTTTTTTATGATTACCGTTTAGATAATTTGTTAAATACTCTATAATATTTTATTATATTCGTCTTTATTTTTGAATTGTTAGAAATAATTTCTTAACCTCTAAGTTAATTGGTAATTATGTATACACCTTATGTTCGTTAGAATTTATTTTATAAAATTATTCTGGATATTTATTAACTTATTATTAGTAGTATTATTATAATACACAACAAAAGAATGAACCTTATATATTTCCTTAGAATTACATCGATTAGTTTTGTGTCATCGTATCAATTTGATTTATATCTATGGCATCTAATTGCGTTCCTAGAAAGCTAGTAAATATAAGCATACATCGAATGAGTTTGTTTGATTCGATACAAAATTTAAGAAAGAAAGAAAGAAAAAATATAAAATTTGTAGTTTAAATTGAATATTAGAAATTAGTGTGACAATAAATCATTTCATTAAAAATATAAATATGTTAATTATTATTTAATATAAAAATATATTATTCTTTTTTTGGATTTGACTAAAAAAGAAAACAAATCACTTATACGAAAAGAGTAATAATAATAATAATTAAGGCTCAAAGTATTACGACTTATGAAATTTCCTCTATTTGTCTACAATACACTCCAGGAGATAAGGACGAAAACTTATTTTGCATATTGACGTGACAGTAGGTGTCAAATTATACTATTTAGCAAAATTAAAGGTCAAAATTGGCATATTCAAACTCATCTCATACTGACGGCTGCCCCTTAAATAGGGTTATGTATGTATTTATGGAAAATGTTGGGTTTGAATTGAATATCTAAACTTCTATCTCCGTAATATATTGCAATTTGCACGTGTATTTTTTATTTTATTTTATTGGCAACTTGCATGTGTGTATTTGACCATAGGCTGATAGGATCGATAGTAAACTCCTTTGTCATTTCGGATAGAAAGCGGCTAGAAGCAGCCAGTTGTTCATCTGATATAATCAAAACATGTTTATTGAAAATTTAAAAAAAAAGCTTATCGAAGTTAGGTAAAGAAAAACAATTACTAAAAATATCATTAAGATTACGAAGAAAATGAGCCTTTGGCAGGGTAATTCTTCAAACGATATAATTTGTCTTAATTCATTAGGCAGTCAAAACCAATATTTTTGGAAATTTATGCGTAGTGGTTGTTCCGACCTCTAAGGTCCAATATGCTACTTACATTTTTGTCCAAATACAACTCTAGAAATATAAATATTTGTAATTTATTTACTTTGTACCATCTTGTGTTTTAAAATAAATGATATTTTTAATTTAAACACATCTTAACAAAAACAAACTCATGCTGAATAAAGAGTGTCACACAATATTGCTTTATCGAAATTCTTTATTATAAATATATATATATATCAGATTAATATCATGCATAAAATGATATACTAAGCAAACGACATTACTTTAACAATATATATGAACCTTTTGGTGCATTGGTTACATGCCTAGTTTTATTATTTGAGGTACCTAGGTATGCTTTTGCAATACTCTTCGGTTCACTTTTAATTATCATAGTTTTAATTTTTAGAGTTAACTTATAAGAATTTTGGCTAACATTTTATAATATATTTTTTATCAAATTGATATATAAAAAATTATAATTTATAGTATTTTTTGCATAGTTTTTGAATATCTAAATTTTTTGTTTAAAATATTGAATTTATCTAATCTAATTTAACTTTAAAAACTAATCAAATTAACTTTTGAAAAGCATAACATGACAAATAAAAATGAACGGAGAAATAACATACTAAAAAGCTTAAAATTGTAACTAAGTTTTATTAAATTCAAAACCTCTTCTGACTTAAAATTAAATTAAACCAATAGGTAAATGATATATCTTAGTTGTAAATATGATAATTAAAAATTTATCCTTTTCTCTATAAATATCGGTATCACTTTCTAAAAGAAATCTGTACGTACTTCTATCCTTAAGAAATGATTCATTTCTATAAAATAAGGAGTGTTTTATCAACTTATTTCTAATCAAAGAAATGGTAATTAATAATTCTTAATTATGTAAACCATGAAAATTTTGAAAGAAAAGACAACTTATTTTAAAACAAAAAGAGAAGACTACATCACTTATTTTGGAAGTGACTACTATTTTTAATTATATAAAAAAGTCTATCTTGCTTTTAGGATCAACAAAAATCACGACGATTTCGAACCTTCGCCCCTTTCACGAAAATAAAAGGGACACAAGTGATATATAAATTGGAAAGTTTGCCATTCATATAAATTATAGTAGTTGATTTACAAAGTAAAGTTTCATACCACATGGTTTGTTTTTTTTAACAAAAAAAGATTTAGTTTTTTTTTTTTTGGTTTTCTATTCTGTATCTGTATTGAAATTTGATTAATTTGAATTCGTACAACATAGAGGCTAGAGCCAACTTGAGAAAAAGTACTCTTCACCTAGAATTATTCTATACGTAAAGCTCGAATTTGTGATCTTGAGTTAAGATAGACTGCTCCGCCATATCCTTTGCTAATTCTCATCAACATCAACGATAAAATTATGTGATCTTGAGTATTTAACTTGTAATTCACATATTAACTAAGGAAGATTTAATATCACCCAAAAAAATATTAATTGCTTAGAGCTGATATCATGTTTATTTTATAATGGAAATTGATGTGAGCTGAAATTCCGTTAATTTAGACGTCCATATACTTCACGGATTGTAAATTGTTAAAGCGGACTCATAAGTTTTAATTAGAATATTTAACGGCAACTTTCACGTATAGCAAATATAAAATTTATATTTGTATGCTATAACAAAGTTTGCATAATTACGCTCCATAGCAAACATATATATGTATAATTCGCTATACATATACAATTGAAGCGAATTGCATAAAACGAAGTGTATAAAACGAGAAAGAGAAAGAGACTTGGGCAGAGAATTATATAAAACGAAGTATATAAAACAAATTGTATAATTGTAAGTGTATAGAACGATTACATACAATTTGAATTTGTATAAAACGAGAAAGGGAGAAAGGAAAAAGAGGCTTGGGCAGGGAATATACAATTAAATCGAATTGTATTGTTCGCAACAAATTTTTGTACGCGTGAAAAATTAACTGCAAGCAAAATAAATAAAAGAAAAATATGATTTTATATAAATCGTGTGAGTACAATTCTGTTGTTCTCTTGATACTTCTCTCCTAAGTTTCTCCGTGATTCGAGGGCCTTCAGTAGCGTATTTCTCGAATGTAGGATGATGTATACCTCCTTGAGATGTATTTGATCTCTAGGAATGTCGAAAAGCGCTTCGTCGTTGCAAGTTGATCTCTGGGAAAAACTCCGTTGATCACTCCTTCGAAGAGTTACGTCGTTGATGTTGTATCTTTCTCCAATTGCAGAATGTTTGTTGAAGTGTTTTTTCTTCCCTTGAATGTCATGTTCATCCCCTATTTATAGTTGTAAGGGGTGGACAAGGTTGCTTGTGATTGACCAAAGGATGTTATTTTGACACTTGACGCATTGTGATTCGTTCTTGCATTTGACTGAGACTACCACCTCATTTGGACACGTGGAATCACCTTGTTGGTCTTTGATGTCTAGTCACTGTGGCACGTGGCATGAGTTTGTCATTCTATACTATTATCCATATTTAAATTCGGGTGACAATTCCTAGCTATAATTCTTTTGTCTTTTGCAGTATCAAAAGTTTTTAATTTCAGTTGGACTATAAAGTTTAATCTTCAATTTCCATCAATTTTGTCATTTTTTTGGTCATTCAATTATCATCATCCTCATCTAGGACACACAAATTACATCTCATCAATAAAATGAAAAGAGAGAAGAAAAAATAACAGGGCTAAACAAGGGATATTGATGGGACCTAAAACAATAAATAAACCAAGCAACTATATATAAACAATAGAGCGGAAATTATGATTTTTCAATTTTATGAATTACACAATTAAAGCCATAATAACTGAGTTCTAAATTTGCTATGTATACATATTCAATGAATTTATCAACATAATTACATTTCTTCAACGGAATCTACTAAGTTCAACAGAATTCACGTGAAGTTACCAGCTCCGTCCTGATACACATACATAAAAGATCAGGCTTTGAAGCACCACAAGTGATGATGATTATCATGTTGTATGATATCTTCAACATGGCGAAACTCTTCGACATGACAAGGAACATTAATAGGACCATCGTGATGAAATTCTACTTCATCCTCTGCTCCTTTCAGCAATTGAACGAACAGAGGATGATTGATGTGCATCACTGGTATAACAAATCTCTGCTGCTCCTCTCCTTGACCCACCATTACCGCGACGCACCCTTTTGGGAGTATTTCCTTGAATTCCTCTATTTTATTTTCATGATCATGATGATGAAAACTAGGCAAGTGCAGTTGAACATGAAATTTGAAATGAAGATGGTGTTTGTGTCCGATCCCCATTTTTTTTTGAAAATAAATAAAATTTGCTCCAAAAGAATTGAGAGTTTGTGTTTATAAATTTGAGAAGATGAGAGAATTGTTCAATTGGGGATATGGTGGGTATTTATGGAAGAAGAGTACTTAACACTGAAGAATTAAAGCGTGTTGCTGACTTCTGCCAATTGCCGACTCAGATACAGATAACAACTACTATTTTTTACAGCATCCCAGCAAACAGGAAGGTGCAGTATGACTTGAAATTACATCATCTATGCTCATTAATCTTAGTGGATATTTAAATTTATTCAAAATTGAACAAATAAATATACGTATTCTATCTTAAATTAGGTACGGTTTTACCTCACTTATCTCCTGGGAATTCAAGCTAAAGCTAAATATTTTGATAAATTTGTTTTGGAATTGAAAAAGAGGAATCTTACATTGACAAATAAGTGGGTGTAGGAAGGGAAAATGAGGGAGAGGATTAAACGTGAAGAATCAAACTCTCTTCAAATAAGGTGAAAATTCAGATAGCCAGACAATTAAACTGCTAAAATTTCCCAAGTTTGAATTAAAATTAAATTTATATTTGAACATACGTCTTACCAAAAGTATTTTAAATTTAAATGTATTTTTTGTTAGATTTAATCTATACCTCTAATAAAAAAGAGGTAGAGGGATAAAATAACAAAAGAAAAATCAAAATTCTACGGTCAAATGACAAATTCAATTCATCTTATCTCATTTGTGGGGGGGGGGGGGGGGGGGGGGGGGGGGGGGGGGGGAGGAGGGTAATATTTTAATAGAGATTGTGTAGAATATATGTAAAGTGGTTAGTTTCAATGTATTATCGTAATCTTAAATCTCACGTGTTAAATCGTAGTCAATCTATATAATGGGAAATTAGCATATACAGTGTGTCACCCACTTCTTTGGAATAACATAACTAATTGTCCAATAGAAATTAAGAGCGACTTTGCAGGTATATTTATAAGGACAAAGGTGTATCTGACGCCAGGAACAAGTTGATATGTTAAGTTAATTGTTTCCTTCTCGAGAGGTTTAAATATGTTATTAATTTTAAAGAAAAAATATTTATTTATGTTATTCGTAAAAAGTTTATCTTATTTGTATTATTTTTATTTGAGAAAGGACTTATTCATATTGTTATTAATCAACTGAAATATCATATATAAATCAATTTTTTTAATGAATGATATAAATGAGTCTTTTTTCAAAGTTGATGATATATTTGAGTCTTTTCGCTGTAAAAAAGTTAATTTAAGTAACGATGTGATCGAATTATAATTAACCACATATAAAAAATAATTATAAAAATCAAAATTATTTTTCGTTAACAAATGACATGTCCGGGTCTTTTTCTCAAATAGAAATGTCATAGGCTTTTTTCTCAAATTTTTATCTAATATCATAAATAAGACTTTTTTTAATTCAATAATATATTCGAGTCTTTACCTTTTTTTTTCTTTCCCAAAGTCAAACTAGCAATTTTACAAAAACTAACCCCTATGCCACCAACTATTCACCAATTATAAATTCCAACCTATTGAAAATTTCCATCAAATGAAAGCTTAAACAATAAATTTTTCACCTACCTACCTTTAGCTAGTTCAATTAGCAAACATGACATTATTATGGGTTCACTCTAAAAGAAAAATTATTTGAGGGAAATTTGGAGCCTCACAATAAGAATTAAGTTGACTAACTAGACAACACTTATTGAAGAATAATTTATATCCCTTTTCCAGAAGAATTTGAACACCACAAAATTTTAAGGCCAAAGTTCATTGATACTAAAATTCACGTGATTTGTTTACAAATACGGGTAATTAGCTGTGCAAGATTCGACCATATTATATGTAGGCTCTAACCTAGATTACATTTTCTCGAGCGTTTAATCTTAGATTTTAGAATTTATTTTTAGAAATTTGATCTTCAAATATTTTTAAGTTCCCAAAAACTGTTCAATTTTGTGACTTTCACTCGCAAAATTCATTTTAAAAAAAAGAAAAGTACATGTTCAAACACAAATTTATAAGTTCAAAATTTTGATTTCTAACTTTAAAATTTATGAAGAAATAGAAGCTAATTTATTCAAAGAGTCAGCTCAGCATTATTGCATAAGTAAATATGTGTAGGAGGATATTATATGTCAACCCTCTGAAGAAAAATTTCAAAATAAAATTGCAGTCCACTAATGCTGGTTCTAAATGGGCCTTATGTATTTTGATGTTGCTGGCCCAGATGCTATAACCATTCATACACAAGGATTTTTGTTAGAAATAGCGGTACCTTGAGCCGTAATTATCAATTATAGTGAGAAATTGACTAATTATCAAATATGACAAATTTATTTTTTTAAAAATTATGATACAATGTATTAAATTACTTTGTATCAATTTTCTTTGTATTTGTGTATTGATTTGCTTTGTATAAGAGCTAACATATATTGAGCAAATAAATACAAATCTAATCAACAGAGATATAGAGAAAAACAACTAATATCTAAATATAATGTGTAATATAATCATCTTAAACTCGCTATTTCGCATAAATATGTTTGCTCTGTCCATGTATTTTTCCCTTCATTTAAGTGAGAGTCTATTGTTTCTGCTTTATATTAGGGAATTTACGCGGATAAGCAAATATATGCTAGTTAATTAGCTAACATAGTTATGGTATGAATTAATTACGATTCACAACTTAATTTTAGTTATAATTACTTCGCTTATGCAAATACAAATACAAATTATATATATACATACACAATTAAATGACAGATATACAAATACAATTAGCTTCTCTCCACTCTCTGCCCTCTCTCGCTCGCCTCTCTCCTCCCTCTCCGAATCTCGTCACCTCTCTCAATCTTGCTCATTTGATATACAAATACATATGTATACTAGTTACATATGTACAATTATCTGACAAATATATGTATATAGTTCGCCTCTCTCCACTCTTTACCCTTTCTCGCTCACCTCTCTCCTCCCTCTCCCAATCTTGCTCGCCTCTCCTCCCTCTCCCAATCTCGCTCACCTCTCCTCCCTCTCCCATTCTCGTTCGCCTCTCTCCCTCTAACATGTAGCTACGAAATCATAATTTATAAATTATAGCTATGAAACATGATTAAGTTATTATTGAGTGGCTATTTACGAAATTTCTCCATAATATTTGAACCAAGTTATGGATCTTATTAGGACCGAGTGCATATGGGTTCTTGGCCCTCTTCAATTGCAATATATAATTTTTATTTGCTATTATCCATTGAGTAGTGATGGTAATTGTCTTGCCTGGACAACCAAATACGTTAAAACCCATCCAAAAATTACTTCTTTTTTTAACTTGAAAAGGAAACAAAACATTATACATGATTGCAAGCACATTAACTCATTATACGGGAATATCTAGTAGTAAAATTAAATCTAATAAAAATAGAGTTTATGTTGACTCTTTGGCCTAATTATTTAGTCCCATATCGGAGCTTTATGTATTGTGAAAGAGAATTTGGGTTATAAAAGAACCCCTCCTCCTTCATTGTAAAATGCACCATTTGTAATCTCTTCTCTTATCTAATAAAAGTAGGCTGCTTTGAGCGGTGTTTGGAAATTAAGCTTTCGCGGCTGAACTCCATTATTAAAATTGTTCGGTCTCTTTTCTCTTCTTTTCAGTTAATATTCGATATTATTTGTTGGGTATCTTTGTTAGTGTTCTGTCCGGTTCAGTTCATTTGAACCGGTTCATTTCACTAAAGTTGTTCCGTTTTGTAGGGAAATTACCCGAATTTCCAAACAATTGGTATCAGAGCCAAGGTTCTGTCTGAGTATGCTCAGTGGTTGCAGCTGAGTCTGATCTTCCACATCAGAAAAGAATTATTTTGGTCCTTTTGCGTCGAAAGTTTTTTCTAAGTCAGAGTTCTGTCTGAGTATGCTCTGTGGTTGCAGTTTCGCCTGATCTTCCACACCAGAAAGGAATTACTTTGTTTCTGTAGAAGCCTTCGATTATTTGAATTCTGTTGTAATATCCAATATTTTTTTTTGAGTCTGTAATGGCAAATAAAGATCAAGAAATGGAGTCTGTTGCAAATATTCCACCGAAGACATCGGGTGCCTCGTCATCATGGTCAAGATTGCCAATGTCTACTTTGAAGTTGGCGGTTGAAATATTCGATGGTACGGGCCATTTCGGTATGTGGCAAGGGGAGGTTTTGGACTCCCTTTTCCAGCAGGGTCTTGATATTGCTATTGAAGAAGTCAAACTAGAAGGAGTTGAAGATAAAGATTGGAAAATCATTAATCGGTTGGCATGCGGAACAATTCGATCGTGTCTATCCAGGGAGCAAAAGTATGCTTTCAAGAATGAGACTTCTGCATACAAATTGTGGAAGGCATTGGAGGACAAGTTTCTGAAAAAGAGTGGTCAGAACAAGCTCCTAATGAAGAAAAGGTTGTTCCGATTTGATTACAAACAAGGTACTACTATGAATGAACATATCACTATGTTTAATCAATTAGTAGCAGACTTGCTTAATTTAGATGTCATATTCGATGATGAAGATCTGGCTTTGATGTTGTTATCATCTCTTCCCGATGAATTTGAACATTTGGAGACAACGTTACTTCACGGGAAGGAGAATGTGTCGTTAGATGCTGTTTGTTCTGCTTTATATAGTCATGAACTGAGAAAGCAGGATAAGATGAAAACAAAGGCAACAACATCAGAAGAAGTATTGGTGGCAAGAGGTCGTCATCAAAACCAGACAAAAGGGAGAAGAGGAAGGTCCAAATCAAAAGGTCGAGCCATTGCCAAAGATGAGTGTGCTTTCTGTCATGAGAAAGGACACTGGAGGAAAGACTGTCCAAAGTTGAAGAAGAAAGGGAAGGCTCCGCAAGACGCCAATGTTGCAGAATGCAAAAGCGATGCGGAATCAGATATCTCTTTAGTGGTCGCTCCTACAACATCACATGCAGATGAGTGGATATTGGATTCAGGTTGTACCTATCATATGTGTCCCATTCGGGAGTGGTTCTTTGAATTTCAGGATCTCGATGGCGGAGTTGTTTACATGGGTAATGATAATTCATGTAAAACAACCGGAATAGGTTCAATCAAACTGCAGAATCATGATGGATCCACCAGAATCTTGCGAGATGTGCGGTACGTGCCAAAGTTGAAGAAGAATCTCATCTCATTGGGGGCTTTAGAATCTAAAGGCCTAGTTATAACGATGCGAGATGGAGTTCTTAAAGCAACTTCTGGAGCGTTGGTGATGTTGAAGGGTGTGAGAAAGAACAATCTGTATTACTATCAAGGTAGTACAGTGGTCGGGACAGTAACAACAGTAACTTCTTGCACCAAGAAAGATACTGAGGCAACGAAGCTGTGGCATATGCGGTTGGGACATGCTGGTGAAAAATCTTTGCAAATTCTTGCCAAGCAAGGATTGTTGAAAGGTACGAAGACTTGCAAACTTGAGTTTTGTGAACATTGTGTTCTTGGAAAACAACGAAGAGTGAAGTTTGGCACTGCAATTCATAATAACAAGGGTATTCTGGATTATGTGCATTCAGATGTATGGGGACCTGCCAAGACTCCGTCTCTTGGAGGAAGGCATTATTTTGTCACTTTTGTTGATGATTTTTCCAGGAGAGTTTGGGTGTTTTCTATGAAGAACAAAGATGATGTACTTGGAATTTTCCTTAAGTGGAAAGTTCAAGTTGAAAACCAGACGGGAAGGAAGATCAAGGTTCTCCGAACAGACAATGGTAGAGAATACAAGAGTGATCCGTTCCTTAAGGTATGCCAAGACTGTGGCATAGTTCGGCACTTCACCGTCAGGAAAACACCGCAACAGAATGGGGTGTCAGAGCGTATGAACAGGACACTTGTGGAGAAAGTTCGCTGTATGCTGTCTAATGCTGGGTTAGGCAGAAAATGTTGGGCTGAGGCGATAACATATGCTCAACATCTCGTCAATCGTTTGTCATCATCTGCTATTGATGGCAAAACTCCATTAGAGGTATGGTCTGGCAAATCTGCAACTGATTATGATACTTTGCACGTTTTTGGTTCTGTTGCATATTATCATGTGATTGAATCAAAGTTGGATCCACGGGCAAAGAAGGCTTTGTTCATGGGATTCAATGCTGGAATGAAGGGATACCGTCTGTGGTGTCTCGAGGCAAAGAAAACAATTATAAGCAGAGATGTTACCTTCGAGGAATCTGCCATGTTACTGAACAGGTGGCGTGTACTCCGAAGCAGGTGGAGTTTGAGGAGACAGTGGTGATCCCAGCACGGAGCACCACGAGTGACTCTCCTACGGCAGAAGAAGAGTCAGATGAGGAAGAGGTTCCTACCCAAGAACCTCTACAGCAATCGGAGCCAATTGCAGTTAGAAGACAGAGACGAGCGATCCAAAAGCCCGCTCGTTTCACTGACATGGTAGCTTATGCACTTCCAGTTTCAGATGAAGATATTCCATCCACCTACCCACAGGCCATACGAAGTTCAGAAAGTGGCAATTGGGCAGGTGCAATGGAAGAGGAAATGCAATCCCTCAAGAAGAACATGACGTGGAAGTTGACACAACTACCGATAGGCAAGAAGGCAATTGGATGCAAATGGGTATTTGCAAAGAAAGAAGGATTTCCCGATAAAGACGATGTTCGCTACAAGGCAAGGTTGGTAGCTAAAGGCTACGCTCAAAGGGAGGGAATTGATTATAATGAGGTATTTTCTCCAGTTGTTAAACATTCCTCCATTAGAATTATGTTGGCCTTGGTAGCGCAGTTGAATTTGGAGCTAGCTCAACTTGATGTGAAGACCGCATTCCTACACGGTGATTTGAAGGAGGAAATCTATATGACTCAGCCAGAAGGAAATAAGGTTGCTGATAAAGAGAATTGGGTTTGCAAACTTGTCAAATCATTGTACGGACTGAAACAATCTCCGAGACAGTGGTACAAACGATTCGATAGTTTCATGAAGGGTCAGAAGTACAAGAGAAGCAAATACGATCATTGTGTGTATTTGCGCAGGCTTCAAGACGGTTCCTACATCTACTTACTTTTATATGTTGATGATATGCTGATTGCAGCAAAGAGCCAAGCTGAGAATGACAAACAGGGATTTGGGGGAATCCAAGAAGATTCTCGGCATGGAGATAAACAGGGACAGAGAGAGAGGCAAGCTTTGGCTGTCACAGAACCAGTATTTGAAGAAGGTACTAAGACGTTTTGATATGCACGAAGATACAAAACACGTGAGTACCCCACTTGCTCCTCATTTGAAACTGAGTAGCCGGTTATCTCCGACGACTGATGAAGAGCGAGAATACATGGCGAAAGTCCCGTATGCAAATGCAGTTGGAAGCTTGATGTATGCAATGGTTTGTACGAGACCAGATATTTCACAGGCTGTTAGTGTTGTTAGCAGGTACATGCATGATCTAGGCCAGGGTCATTGGCAAGCTGTGAAATGGATTCTACGGTATCTGTAAAATACCGTAGATATTGGATTGGCATTCGAGCAGGATAAATCACTTGGTCAATGCATAGTTAGATACTGTGATTCTGACTATGCAGGTGATTTGGATAAGCGACGATCTACAACTGGCTATTTGTTCACTTTAGCAAAAGCGCCAGTTAGTTGGAAGTCTACTTTATAGTCAACGGTGGCTTTGTCTACGACAAAGGCAGAGTATATGGCGATTACAGAGGCTGTAAAGGAGGCGATTTGGCTTCATGGGTTGCTTAAAGACTTGGGAGTTGGTCAGAAACAACTTGAGGTTTATTCTGACAGTAAGAGTGCTATTCATTTAGCAAAGAATCAAGTCTTTCATGCACGGACGAAGCACATTGATGTTCGCTATCACTTTGTGAGGGAAATTCTCGAAGAAGAGGAGATACTTCTGTTGAAGATTCATACTACGGAGAATCCCGCAGATATGCTGACCAAGGTGGTTACAAAGGCCAAGTTTGAACACTGTTTAGACTTGGTCAATGTCCTGCACATTTGAAATTGGCGCCTCACGGCGCAAATTTGGAAGCAACGTGAAAACTGCTTTTATTATTTGTTTGTTTGAGAAGATTTGTATTTGGTGGGGCTGGATATTAAGCCAAGGTGGAGATTTGTTGACTCTTTGGCCTAATTATTTAGTCCCACATCGGAGCTTTATGTATTGTGAAGGAGAATTTGGGTTATAAAAGAACCCCTCCTCCTTCATTGTAAAATGCACCATTTCTCTTCTTTTCAGTTAATATTCGATATTATTTGTCGGGTATCTTTGTTAGTGTTCTGTTCGGTTCAGTTTATTTGAACCGGTTCATTTCACTAAAGTTGTTCCGTTTTGTAGGGAAATTATCCGAATTTCCCAACAGTTTAATCTTCAAAAACTAAGGTTACTTTCTCTATTGAATAAGTTTTTACTAGGTGAAATCAAACCGTCAACTTTCGATTACCTACGTAGGTAAGAGATACTTTTGGGGTTAAACTAATTTTTGTCCTTGATTATTGTGGCAATGTATGAAATCGTTTTGAATTAAAATACAATGTAAAACTTATAAAATCGTTGCTCATTTGTAACAATAATAAACCAGCAATATTTCTCATTACAGTAGGGAAACAATCCCCGTAACAGGGTAAAGAGAAGAGTTGGCTATTTCATGAGCTGCTAATTACATATATGGTACACTAATTTCAAGGAATTACATAAAGAGGGCATAATAAACTATTCTGACTACTAATAACTATAACGCCCTCTGTTGATTAGTAAAATGACCATGATGTCCTCCGCCGGCGATCATGGCCACTTCTCATTGCAACTAACTCCGTCCTTCCACTCTTTCTCCATCGCCGTTCGGATGTCCTAACGTAGCTCCAGGATTCAAACGGCAGCTGCTTGCATTACCAGCGGCAAATGCATCTGCAATCGGCTTAATTACCAAAGTAACCTCCCCAACCGTTATACACCACGCAACAGCTAAGAACATCACCAGCATGGAAACACAGTGGAATGGATCATCCGGCGGCCGAATTGGTAATGATACTAAGCACAGAATCTGCAAAGGCAACGCAATCATGAAAGAAGTCGCCAGCAAATTCACCCGTACCTGAATTTTTCTGTTAATTACAAAGGAGATAACTCTCCAACACGAAATTACAAAGGCTAACAAGTAAGCAACAGTAAATCCCCCAAACAAAATAGAACTATACACAGGGTAAGTACAGAGCACCGTCTGGTTCCCCAAATTATCTGTTGAAACGAAGGAGCTAGAATGCAGGTATATCGGTAGACGCTTCTGCAATGGGGAGAAGAACACAGCAAGGATCTGAAGCACCAAAAGAGGTAAACAAATCGGCCAGACAACGATAACAGCCCAAATTCCACTTGGACTATGTTTCTTAATGGACACGTTTACAAGGAAAAGAAGGGTGGTTAAGAACGCCGGTTCAAATAAGCCCACAGAGAGAACCACATGAACTTTACACAGATTTGCTTGTTGATTTAGGGTTAGAGGTGGTAACAAAGGGAGAATGTAATTCCGGCGAATGAAATGTAACCGGACAACTTCGTTTAACGCCCAAAGAATAGCGAAGAAAACAAGGAGTAAACGAACGGTCCACAGAGAATTGAAATTTTTAAGATGCGGATATTGACGAGATCTGAGACGGAGATGGAAGATAAAGACAAACGAAAGTAGAGAAAGAAGAAGAAGACCGGAAATAAAACAAATTGTGACGAAATCAAATGTTCCGTCAAAAACAGGAGCAGAAGGAAAAAGGAAAGTAGAATTCGAGTACGGATCTGGCAACGGCAAACTGGAATTGAAATCGGAAGAGATATGTGAAGGCGTAGATAATATCGTAGAACCTGGTATTACCGGAAAAGATGAAAGAGATGCTTCGGAGCCATTAGCAACATAGAAAGGTGATTTTCTCATAGAGAAAGTTGTGGTGATGGTTGGTGGTGAATGATTCGCCGTCCACCGTGCCGGTGACGGTGATGATAGAACTGTGATTTGCTTTTTGTGATTAGTTGTTGGAATTGCATAATTGTTTTGGGAGGTCGGAAATGGCGGGTAGAGTTTTGGGGGAAAAACAGACAAATTTGCAGAGGATTTGAGTTTGAAGGAGAGAGAAGAAGAGTCAGATATTTTTGGTTAGTGGATTTTGAGAAATTTCTCCTAATAGCTCGTTATTCTACGGTTGCCATTTGTGTTCCAAAAATACAAAGTACAAGGAAATAACCATGGGGTACAACAACTTAATGCAAATAAAAATAGTAACTAATAATAAGATAACTGTGATAGATTAAATTTAAATTCGGGAAAAGGCTCAAATATGCCATCAAACTTTCAGAAAAGGCTTATTTATGCCATCAGTTAAAAGTTTTGCTCATTTATGCCATTAACGTTAAAGAAAAGGCTCATTCATGTCATTATTTTTTAACTGCGGTTTTGCAAAACTATTTTTGACACGTGGCCAATTATAATTTGGCCACGTCATCAATTTTTCTAGGAAGGAAAAATCAAAAAAAATAAATTAATTTTTATTCAGAATTTTGATTTTTTTATTAAAAAATTTGATGACATGGTCTTTGGCCACGTCATCAACTTATTTAGTAAAAAAAAATCAAAAAAAAATTATTATGATTTTTTTATTATGCCTTTGCATATAAAAAATAACGTATTTCACTATAGTTGTTCTTTCTAATATCTGGTAGATCCTGAAATTTTCTTAGATATTTATGTGTCATTTTCATTAGTTGGATTCTTCTTAATGTTTGTAAGTTGGTCTTTAGTGGTGTAGTTAAGCTATCGTAGTCTGAGCTGGAAGTAATAAAGGTGTTATAAAAATTAATATAGGTACAAAGCATTCATTGGAAAGGTTGAATCATTGTTTTCCTAAAACATGATCAATAATGTATATAAAGCTTGAGAAAGTTTACAAATATTTAACTGTATATTAAAGATTATTAAAGGGATTCGAATATTTTTCTTTTATTAAAAGCAAAGTTTGTGTGTACTAGGTAATCGTAATTAGGTATTGAAACGATTATAGAACGAAATGCGGATTAATGTACAAATTGTTAAAGTCGCATTACTATTTTGGGATATGCAAGAGATATTAGAAAAAAATTAAGTACAAATCGTAAACATTTTACTGTTTGTCAAATCGCTAAAAGAATGTAGAAAAATATACTACTAATTAATTAAATGTACAATATACATGAAATAATCTTATATTCCTTTATGTAATACTTTATTTTTTTGACAGTCAAATAGCTTAAAGTTGACTAAAATTTGCGCATAAATTTTTTTAAAATAAAATTTATATATTTATAAATTACTTAAAAAGTATATAAGTCACAATAGTTAAAAGATATACTATGAAAATTTTATAATAAAACTAGTATTGTTTGAATTTCGATATTTGAAATGTATCACATAAATTGAAACGGATCTCTGTCATCTGTCTTAGTCAATCACCATCAAAACAAACAATTAATCTTCTCCTTTCTTAAAATTAATACGATTTCAAAAATCACAATTATTTCGTTATTACTTCACCTGGTAAAACTCATAACAAGAATACACGGAAAAATAATCTATTTAAATGATCTCTAACAGCTTTTCTCCATTATCATTTTATGTTTATCGTTAAATTATAGATTCTGAATCAAATAATTTCACTTAAATCCACAAAATTAATATTCGAATATGTTAAAAGTAAATATTACTGTGCATACAAGGTGAATACTATTTCCTAAAACTGTTAGAAGAGACATAATACCTCCAGGCCTTTCTCATTTTGGGGTGGGCCTTTCCGCCTGATGTTTAAAATCTGTATTAGAGCTCAAGTTTATTTTAAAATCTATTCTATAAGCTAGTTTAGCGTAACTATAATTCATTACCTTAGTTATAGACTTATAGATAAATATATAATTATCATTCCATTATAATTAATGATGGAGCAAGAATTTCAATTGTGAAGTGTTAAAATATAAAAATTAAATTGTATAGAGGTTGAGGAGTGTCAATATGTAACATACATACATAAAAATATATTTTATCTAGTAATACAATATAATGTTCCGATGAATGAATGTCGATTATACATCTCTCGATTTTATGTGGCTCCACCACTAATTATAATTCTTGAATAAGAAATACAAAGTAGTTGATGGTTAGTAGCATGCAGTCGTTTGTAGCTAGGTATACGGGTAAGCATTTGGTTCTTCAGTTCGATTTTATCAAATTTTAATTTTTTTAAGTTTGGTTTTAAAATAGTGTTTATCATATATTAAATCAAATTAATTCGATTTGGTTTGATTTTTTCTACTTTGATTCAACTTAGTTCGATATTTTTAAATTAGTGGAAAAGATCAAAATATGAGATACTTGAAAATTTAAAATTATATTAAGGAATGATGTGTCTCGTTGTATAACACTTATTGTGCAAATTAAAACACTATATTTGTCTTTATCGAAAATATTATGTCTTTTCTCTGAACTACTTCTAGAGAAAAATAAATATCGAATTTCATTATATCACGAACATTGATAAAAATATATATGGTGATTTCCTCTTGAGAATTAATATTGAAAGTCAACAATCGAATTGTACTTTACTTTTTTCATTAATGAATTAATTATTGGTTAAAATTTTACTTTTAGTTCAAAATTCCTTAGACAATCTCCAATTCAACACCAAATTCTTTATTTGGTATAAAATTTAGTATTTTTGAGCTCTAACCCAAATCTTACACGAAAAATTATTTTGGTGTGCGAATGGTAATACTATTCATCACACCAATTATTTTATTGAATTAATTAATAACGATCCATCATACGAAATTTTAAATTAAACATTATATAAATTGTTGTTTTAATTAAATATTTTGTATTTTATTTATTTTTTATGTAGTGTTTTTATAATATTAATTTTAGATATAAAAGTTAATTTTTTTATGAATTAATTTTTCTATATATGACTTCTTTTTAAAATTAAAGTTTATGTTAATTCTACTATAAAATATAATTAAATATAACTACCATTAACATTCACAAAAATTATCGATTTCAATAATTTATAGCTTGATATAAAAAATTAAAAGACGAAGAAACTCATTTTGAACTACACAATGCATTAGTAAAGCATTTATGAAAGCACCGTACTGATTTTGAAAGTTGAATATTTATATTAAATTTAAAATAATTTTTTTTTCTATTTATTTAATTATAATTATATTTTATTAATAATTTCACTTTAATATTTTATTATATTTATGCCCATCCCAATTTTCCAACTAGGTAGATTAGCTAATAAATATAGTAGCATTGTGGTCGTGCATACATCTCATCAAACGACGCAGTGATTCTGCAAATAAACAGAGAGTAAAACAGTAAAATAAAAAAAAGTGAGTTGTCAAATTCACTTACATTTCACTGTCACACTTTCCAAGCTGTCAATTCCAGCTCAGATATACTACTATTATTGATTTGATCATGCAAAGCTACAGCTAAAAATAATTCTCTGGATATTTCAGGACACCATATAGATAAGAGAGCATTGTCTTATTTTTTATTTTTAGTCCGTCCATAAAAATATTATTTTATTATAATTACAATTAATTTAATTTTAAAATTTCATATTAATTACTTAATGAAATGATTTTTAATCTAAAATATATTTATAAATTAGTTTAGATAATAAAGTTCTAAAGTCTTTTTCTTTTCTATTGCTAAATAAAATGGAACGGAAGGAATATAATTTTTGATCAATTTGGAGCTTCAAAACATCTCTTTCTTTACATTGTAAATCCTTTTCGCATATATATTTAATATCTTGAAAAATAAATTATTATAACTTGCAGTATTTTTTTTGCGTAGGTTTCAAAATGAATATTACTCAACTCCTTTGTCATATTGGTATGAAAAAATATATTGTGATATATATTTTTTGTATAATTTTTAAATAAATATGTTGGTTTATTTTAATATAACTTTAAAAATTAATTAAATTAATAATCTGAGAAGCAATATAACAACTAACCTAGGACAGATAAAGTTATAAAATAAAGCAATTCTAGTGTTTTACATTGATACAACTTGGTAGGGTAACAATTAAGGGTTCATTTGATTTGAAACTAGTTATATCAAAATTAATTATTATAGGGTTAGTTATTTTGTAATAACTTATCACACTCTGTATATAGGATAACTTATTCCACCACTAATTCACTATAGTATAAATGGTAATAAAGTTATCCCAAACATGTCAACTAGTGCTGGCAATTTCAGCCCATTTTTCACTAACCCGCCCAAACAGCCCATCAAATATGGATTGAAAAAGTGATTTTAAATATGAGTAATATTTGGAATTATATCCATATTTTACACATTAAAATATGGGCATATTATGGATAAACTACGGATCAAATATGAGTATTGCAAGTTTTTTCCAAATTTTAAAAAAACCTTCTGTTACCAAGTTTTAGAAGCGATTTTTCAAAAACTTTCATATATGGTCCCTATTAATATTTTATCTCTCGACCTCCACCCCACGCTTTCCAAAAAAAAAAGTTCATTCTTAAATAATATTTTGAACTTCAAATTTTCATTTTTTCACCCCTACCCTCGACCCCCCCAACCCACCCCCACCCCAGCCCCCCCACCCCCATCCCAAAAAAATAAAAATTTAAGTTTACTTTTAAAAATTGTTTTCAACTTCAAAATTTCATTTTTTATCCCTACCATCGTCCCCCCATCACCCCCCACCCCCCCCCCTACCCCCACCAAAAAAAATTAAGTTTGTTTTAAAAAAATATTTTCAACTTCAAATATTTTATTTTTCACCCTACCTGGACCCACCCCACCCCAGCCATCGTCCCCCCACCCCCACCCCTACCCCGAACCAACCCCACTCTTCAAAAAATATTATGTTTGTTTAAAAAATATTTTTAACTTTAAATTTTTTTCACCCTACCCCTGGACACCCCCCGCTAGCCCCCTATCAGCCCCCCTCCCCCCCTCCCCAATTCCGAATTTTTTTTTTTGATTTTTTTTTTTACTTTTATAATAAAATAAAACTAAATAAAGCATTTTCCATAGATTTCATCTTAAAAAAAGACTAAAATATTTTCTTCATATTGAATTCTTAAGTAAAAAACTATTTATTCATGAAATATGGGTATACTAGTATTTCACCTAACCCATTTTTACCCATATCAAATATTGGCGTGTTAAATGATTACCTATTTTATGTTTACGCATTTTCAACCCGCTCACATTTGACCCAATCCACTCATTTGCCACCACTAATATCAACCAAACAAGACATCAAACTTGAGTTCAGAGCCTAAAGGGTATAAAATATTAACAAAAATTCCAAAACGGTATATAAAATTTTATATTAACCAAAACGGCAAAATCGCTGCATCAACAGCGATTTACTCCACTGAAAAAATCAAAATCGCTGCCTCTGCAGCGATTTTGCAAAATGTAAATTTTTTTTTTAAAAAAAATGAAATCGCTACCTAGGCAGCAATTTTCAATTTTTTAAAATTTTTTTTTTTAAAATAAGGAAAAAAAATTTTTTTTACAAAATCGCTGCCTAGGCAGCAATTTTCAATTTTTTTTTTTAAATATGGAAATCGGCAGCGATTTCAGAAAAAAAAAAAAATTAAAAAAAAATTTAAATCACTGCCTTGGCAGCGATTTTTAAAAAAAAAAAAAAAAATTTCTGCCTAGGCATCGATTTAACATTTTTTAAATTTTTTTTTTTTATTTATTTAAATTTAAATGATGTTTGAGTTCAAATAGAATTCTAAATTCAAATAATTAAATTTTTTTAAATATATATAAATATATTTAAAAAAAAAATTTGAATATAATTTTTTTTTAAATTAAAATTTTTTTAAAAAAAATAAAATGAAAAAGCGATTTCATTTTTTAAAATTAATTTTTTTTAAAAAAATAAAAAATAAAAATCGCTGGAAGCCACTTTCTTAAAAAAAAATATTATAATTTTTTTTTATTTTATAAAATCGCTGCTTTAAAATTTTTTTTTTTGAAAATCGCTGCCTAGATTTTCATATTTTTTAATTTTTTTTTTTTAATAAAATCGCTGAGCGATTTACATATTTAAACTCATTAATGTCCAAATTAGTTCGATCATATTTTATCATCATTCATATTTCAAGACCCTAATTTATGTGTGGGTTGTTCACTTCGGAAAAAATTATGCTCAAATTCATGCCTTTAGATATTACAGGTGATTAGTATGCTATGATGTTGCTGATTTTATCCTCTTCCTCTATGTTTGTTCTTCTCTGTGGTGAGTATTTTAAGACTTTGAGAATCCATTGTGTTAGTTATGATCTCTTTCTATTTTTTTTTAAATATGTAAATCGCTTAGCGATTTTATAAAAAAATAAAAAAATATGGAAATCGCAGCCTAGGCAGCGATTTTCAAAAAAAAAAATTATTTTTTTTTTAAAAATGTAAAGCAGCGATTTTATTAAAAAAAAAAATTATAATATTTTTTTTTAAGAAAGTGGCTTCCAGCGATTTTTATTTTTTATTTTTTTAAAAAAAATTTAATTTTAAAAAATGAAATCGCTTTTTCATTTTATTTTTTTTATAAAAATTTTAATTTAAAAAAAAATTATATTCAAATTTTTTTTAAAAAAAAAAAATATATATATATATATATATATATATATATATATATATATATATATATATATATATATATATATATATTTAAAAAAATTTAATTATTTGAATTTAGAATTCTATTTGAACTCAAACATCATATAAGTTTAAATAAAAAAAGAAAAAAAAATAAAATCTTCCATATTTAAAAAAAAAAAAATTTTTTTTTTGAAAATCGCTGCAGAGGCAGCGATTTTGCTATTTCCGATGGAGTAAATCGCTATTGATGCAGCGATTTTGTCGTTTTGGTTAATATAAAATTTTATATACCGTTTTGGAATTTTTGTTAATATTTTGTACCCTTTAGGTTCCGGACTCCATCAAACTTTCATCTCAAGACTATTTTTTTTATCTTTGAATACCAAGCGACCCTCAAAGATATAATGTTAGACAAACATCAGGCTATATGCAAAATTTAGTAGTTAAATCAGATATCACGGGGGAGGAAGAAGCACTCATGCGTCTAATTTAGGTAGAAACATTTGTATTAAGAAAATTAAATGAGTTATTTTTACTATGGTTTTTTATAAGTTATGGTAGTTGTAGTGTGCAAAAGTAAAAATTTAAATTTGTATAAAATTAAACAAATAAACATGTCTCTTACATGACATGCTACATAACATGCTACAAGACAATTTGTATTTTACGTGGGTTGCTACTTCCTATACATATATTATTTCAAGTAGAGCATATATGTCTACTTGTTTAATTTTATGTATGTGTAGTTAAATGTTTTTATACACTCAAAACTAAAGATATAAATGCTAAGCTAAAATTAGATTAAATACTTCTATTTCCTCTATCCCTATTTATTGACTTATTTTCCTTTTTAATCTGTCCCAAAAAAAAATAAAAAAATTATATGAAGTAACAATTTCACTATAAAATATAGATTTTACCCTTAATAATGAAATCAATTACAATCATACAATATTTATTTCATTCAGTTTGAATCATAAATTTTAAAAATATTGTTTGTTTCTTAAATTTTATGTCTAGTCAAATTATCTCAAAGTATTTGTTATATACCAATTTTCTTTGATTTTATCTTTTCTCCCGAACGAAAAACGTACCAAACAATACTTACCAAAAAAAGTAGATTAGTTTGCTAAGAAAGAGTCAGAAAAAGCTGCACATAGTTTATCAAAAATGAATATGTAGATGAGAGATAATCAAGAGGTTTATAATCCATACAGCAGAATGTATGTCTAGTTTATGTTCCATAAAATCTTCAAACCACGATACCCTCCACTACAATTTACACGATTTTAATATATATACTGATATACAATCTATCTATAGCATGTGCATACCAAATGCAAATTACAGCTCATAGAATTTCATTATTGTTGGTACACACTAGAGAAACTAAGACTTGATAACGATATCGATGATCACTAATATCTGTCTGATACAATTTTATAAGTGTAGTCTGAGAAGAGTGAGCGTATATGTCGATCTTACACTTACTTTGTGCAAGGTAACTTAATTTTTCAATAATCGTTTCAACTCTTTCATCACTTGTGACGTTAACTCATCTTCTCAAGAAATATCCTCTGCTCAAGAAAAGTATTTTTGACAAATACAAAAGTAAAAGTTATGATAAATTTTTTGGAAGGAATGAAAAAAATAGAGCAAGATCAATCCAATAAAAAAAATTAAGAGGCTAATAAATATGAAAAAAAGAGTAAAATAGTAAATATTAATGATTTCTTTTCAATCATATAAAATAGAAACTGTCCGTCTAATATAGGACGGTGAAAGTATATGAAATATGTATGGTATTGTTCTCTCTTTTGTGGATAGATGAAGGAACTCACACTTCATGTTTAGAAACCCTAAAAGGTAGAGATGAGGTAGGAATACAAAATTGCATGAAAGCAAAATCAAGGATAGATCCAGAAGGTTTTTGTCATTATATTAGAGGGACCTTTAATGAGTGGTGAATGATGAAATCTAGTAGAAAACAGAGACAAACAAATAACACAGCCATGATAACTAGGGTTGAATTTAACATCTGAAAAGAAAGAAAAACAAAAAGAGAAAATTATCAGAGACAGTAATAATGAAATCACAGCTATTCTGATTTCTGCCCCAAATTAGCCTAAAAGGAGTCAAAATATCATTATTGTTCCAACATTCCTGTCGGATTTTGCATGCCAATTAAAAACCCCAAAACTGAAGAAGAAAAAAACAAACCCAAATACACATGCACTTTTACACAAATTCAAAGAAAAGAAATAATCTCACCAGAGACAGAGAGAGAATTAGGGAATGCAATTTTTGTTTCCAAATTGGGGGGAATGAAGCCTGGTCCGAAGACACTGTCTCATCATCATAATCACATATATTTTACACTAGATTGAATATATAAATTGGATTGGTTCGATCTATAATGATCGAGAAGAGATAATGACTTCGAGCCAGACAACATTCCCCTCAAATCTGGAAGCTACTCCTCTGATCCATCTATTGATTCATTTACTGAATATTGATTTGGAAATTGAAATATGATGAGTTGTTAAAAATAAAAAGTTGTTAGTGGAGTAGATGAAAACAGCATGATGATTATTACAATGATGATTTCATTCTGATAAATGGTGCTTTTGAATGTGTTATTGTGGGTAGGGGTGGGGGGGAGGGGGGTGAAAGGCAGGGTAAAGGTGTAGACCGTAAGACAGAGTATATAGGGGGCCTGCTTCTCCGTTTTATACGGTGGAGTATTTATCCCCAACGCCTTGTCCCCTCTATCACAAAACATACTTTATACCATTTATTAAGTCATCATGACTATTCCGAACATGTAAATTATACTAGACAAGTTCGATTTAATAAGCACGATTAAAGATGTGTTGAATCGGAAGGAGATATTAATTTATGTCCTTTGTTATCCTTTAAGAAATACTATTTGCTATTGCTACACCAGCTTAATCATCCTTAGAGATTATAAGAATTTTTTATACCATTTTTATTATTTAACTTGTTAGAGTGGAGATAAATGGCACATTGATTGGGGATTGAAGTGATAGTCGGCTTGACCAATCCTTCTCTTATATTTCGATGTTGAGTTAGACTCAAATGTTATATATTTACTTCGTTCTCAAACTCAAGATAAGGATTGCTTAAATACATATAAGCAAACTGTCAATTTATTTGTCAATCAATATGAAACTTTTACCTACTTTGACGTAACTTATTGCTATTGCTAACTATTTATAATAGACCTAATCATAAATATTTTTAAAAAATTATGTCGCTATTGTACTGCATATAGCTTAAAACTCTTCAAAATTTGACGAGCTACCATGGTGTATTCTTTTTTGCTTTTTTAAAATTGCTTACAATTACTTCAACTATCTTTAATCAATAGTCTTACTTTCTATTTCCACTGATTTAGAGATTATCTACATAATTTTCCTACAAATATTGAATAGTATTACTGTGTGCCTATTTTAGTCCACATAAAGTTATGACACATTTCTTAAAGAAAATATTTCAAGATGTAAATGAAAGGCAACTTTTTGTCATCATCTTTTAATTGATTATTCCCAATTTATTCACCTAGAAAATGTAAAATAATCAAGAAATTCATTGAAGAAAGGACAAATATGGAAAAAAATCAACATTCCTTTTAAACTTTAAGAATATTTCAACAATTCACATTATCGTGATAATGGACTAAAGGGAGTATTATTTTATCATCAAAGAAAATTTAGAATTCATATTTGTAAGAAGTGGAGTAGTTGTTATTTGCTTAATAAGGTGGATATGAAAAGTATTGGTGTCCTTTTACACCATAAAGTAGAATGAAAAAGATGTACCATGGAATCTTGGAAGTATGATACCAGTCCAAAAACATTACATCTATATCTTCTCCACATTCCATTGTCTCCTTTTCATCATTACTTTTTTTTTAGATACTTTACTTTTTAGATAAACTTATGAATATCATTTTTTAACCTCAATTTTGTGTCACTCTTTAGGTCTACTTGTTAATTGTAAAAATTTAATCGGGTTACAACGTGTACTAAACAACGGATTAGAAACCAAAAAAAATTTCATTCCCTTATTTGCATTTATCTTGTAAATTGGCCAATTTGATTCATATGTGAATTTTATCACATCATAACATAAAAAAGAGAAGTCTAATTTATAAACTCCCTATTTTCCATGAAAGATAATTTACTTCCCTACATTACTTTATCTTTACAAATCATTTGACTTGATCACACAATGCTGTCCTTTGCTTTCAGTCAAAGTGTTGTGAACAGAGTTTCCTTACGTCGAAAACTTTATTATATGATTTCACAACATTTTTCCATGCAAATTACAGTGTTGTATATATATATACTTTGCTATTTTTTAGTCTTACATCTTTACACGTGAATTAGGTCAAATTATGTCTATAAAAGTAAAAAACACAAATGATAGGACAGTTTCGCACTAGCAAATAACTTCTTCATTTGTACTACCTCCGTCTCATATTATAAATCACCCCTTTTTAAAAATAGTTGGACCACTATATATGTTATTTTATAAAATTTATGCATAAAATATCATATTTTGCTTATTATACCCTTATTGATTGATTAATTAATCTTGAAAATATATTTATTTTGACTATCCTTGAAAATCTACAACTAATTAAATAAGAGATAATATGGGACGGGGTGAGTAACTTTTAAAGACTGATAATTGAGTCAAGATTCTTTGCATTCATACTAAGGTTGTCACGGGACTTATTGTCCCTTTCGAAATTGTCTTTCGAGCAATGACATATCGAGCCTAAATGCATATGTACTATATGAACTTAAGTTATATAAAACATTTCGTTCCTCTTTCATGTAGGTATGAAATTCATTTAAAACGTTATATATAATTTATCATTAACAAGCTGATTATAATTTAATTAAAAATCTGTTAATCCTACTTAATTCGCCTTTTCGGATGTCGTAAAAAGGTGAATCGAACAATGCGAGGGCTTATGTCATAGGCTTGACCCAAGGATGACTTGTGATACATATAGACCTACCCTTTAGGCTTTTTCTACATTGACGCGGTTTTAAGTCATTGGAGTTGGTGAGAATTGAGAAAAAAGGGTGCAATCCGCCAATTGCCCCTTTTTTTCCTTTTTAACTTTTTGTCTCTTTCATATTTCGACATTAACATCTTTCTTACTACAAAATCGTTGGAAATGACAAAACACACAACAAAAATTCTACGTGTGAACTTTTAAAAAATGACTAATTAATTAGTCTAAGTTTATGTTCAAATTGACTAAATCGTTAATATTCATTACATATCTCCTTCCATAGTTATTTGCTCTATTGTTTTATCATAACATGGTATTTTAGGTTGGATATGTCTCTTAAGAAAACTATTCATTTTTTTAATATAAAGTGTTTTACTATCTTATTTTCGATTGAATATCTTGATCAAGAAAGAAGTGACTCTTTGATGATGTAAAACTACATATAGTATCAAAATATGGGTAATTTTTGTGGGGGAAAAATGTCCGTCCTTCTTGATTATGTTATGGAGACATCTTAGTAACCAAAAGGCCACACCTTCAATACTTGATGTTACATACACGAATTAAATGAAATCTTATTCAATGTTGCGTGGTCCTTATAATTTCTTTCGAAAAAAATCTTCAAATTAATTCAATTAGGCATAATGCGTTGTTTATTTCTATGACCATTAACCTTTACGAATTTAATAAATTATAAAATGATTAACCATTTGATTACCAGGGGGTGTGATAAATTGGTGTTGTTACTTCATAGTTGAACGTAAATATACATCAAATAATAGTCTAAATATCTCATAATTTTTATATAACAAATTAAAAGATAAACTTTCAATTAATTGATGATAAGATTTTCTCACAAGGAGCATAATAAGATTTATTAACTAGAATATAACTGGAGGATCAAAACTCGAAAGTTCATTTACCTCAAATAAGCAATATAGTATTCTGATAGAGTAATTTTCACATATAGCCACTTAAAATAGCCTAATTACTCTATATAGCTATAATTTGAAAATTACAATTCGTAGCTACAAGTTATAGGGAGGAGAGAGGCATGCGAGACTGGGAGAGATAGGCGAGAGAGAGAGAGGGTAAAGTGTGGGAGAGAGGTGACTTGTATATGTATATCGGTTAGACAATTGTATATTATACATGTG